>JACBKR010000125.1:0-96043 GCA_014218235.1 Colocasia esculenta | reverse complement strand
TTGATGATCATTTGTAGATGGTTTTAGAGTCGATTACATCCAGCTTAGCTCTCTCCAATCCAAACCCCTAGTCTACATTTTTTTTTTTTTTTGGTATTATTGTAGTCATAGGCTAAGTTTGTTGCAAGTGATTAGGAACCATTTGCAACAAGTTTTAGTATGGATCTAGGATAATTTAAGATAGATGTCGGATGGGGTGGGGTCGAATATATCTAAAATTTGAAAAAAAAAAATTTTTTTGATAAAAGTACTCTAACGGTGTAGACACTATAGGAACATGGATCTACAATTTTCAAATATCACATTGCATGAATCTAAATATTAAAATTTAATTTATTGTAAATTATTGAAGCTTATCTAAAAATTTAATCAACTATACTAATGGAGTGTTAGACTTAAGTGATGGGTAGAAATCATGTGCAAAGTTTGTAATAAAAGTTTGCATAGATCTAGAATTTGTAATAAATCATAGCATCTAGCCAATATTGGGCATGCATTGTCCCTTATAGTTCCTAGGCACATACAACTTCAATTCCACATGACTTTATAGGGTCTCACTCTTAATGCCACAAGGCAGTGCTCGTCTAGGTTTAGAGATCTCCTATCACTAATCCTCTCCTCCTCCTCCATGTCCAAAGCAACAATTATTGATACAGTCAAATAATTCTGATTAAGGAGTTTATCAATATGATCTCGACTATCGCACTTATGTGGCTTCATTTATTGATATGATTAGGGTATTGTGCATATGTAGAGTTCAAGTTCATGAGCATCAAGAGAATGTTGACTCAAGTTACTTTTCAACTGACTTCGACTCAGATGATTCACATAGTCATTGAGTTGATGTAGACTTAAAATATATATGTTGATAGTCTTTCACCTATGAGATTATGCATATTTTTGTATGTTTATTTAGCGATGTTATGTCATTCAGTTATTGAATATTACATGTGAAATGAGCAACAAAATTCCAAAATAAAAAGAAATTTTGAAATCTAAAAAAAAACAAAATTAGGCTGGACCAACGAACACCATAGTATAATATGTTATAGTCGATCCATACTGTACCATCAAATTATAGTTCAATGTGATTTAACGATCAAAAGAATCTTGCTAGATCTCTAACCATGCAAGCAAATTCCCAATGAAACTTGCCATATATGTGGAGTGCACTCGAAAATAAAGGCTAATATGGGGTTTAAATTATCCCACTCATACAAGGTACCGTTGAAATATAAACCCTTTGATGCATATTGTTTCTTATTTTGATTTAGTTGTGATCATCTTAAATTCAAAGACTTGGGTGTAAGAATTTCTATTCCAAACCTAACACATGAGACAAAATATCGACGCAATCTCACCAAACCTAGAGTAAGTGGGTTATATATGCACCTAAAGTTGGGGTGCCACATGCTGATTTCCGAGCCAACTTGTAACCTAATTAATCCTTTTTATCGCAAGCAAACATCTAAAAGCTGTCAATTTGATAGATACAAAAATTTCCATTTTAATAGAGATCACTTGCATGATGTATAATATTAGCTCCTAGCTTTCTGTTAAATTTCAACATAATATTAGATGCCACATATATAGTTGACTTCTCACGTATGCAAAATATATGCAAAGAGTATGAGTAATACTCACTTAACCATGCAAAAAAAAAAAAAAAAATCTTTAAATATCTGACTTGCACACGTGATACATGTTCACATCTCAAAAAGGATCCATTTTGCGACATATATATATAAGACAAGAGCCCATCTTACAACGATCACTTGTAAGAAAGTAATCACATTAGTTGAGAGTACTTTGACAAGACTCTCTCTCTCTCTCTCTTTTTCAACTAATAAAATTATTTTTTAATAATTCATATCAACTTTACAATAAATATTTCTCTTAGTAATTAATGAAAAGATTAGATAGAATCACCAACCATGGGGCATCACCATCAGTGACAGCCAGGAGAATCAATCATCCCCCACAAGGAAAAGAACAGGTTGGTCTTGATATTAATTACATCAGTGAGCAAAGGAGAGGAAAGAAGCCATTAATGAAGCAGCTTGTTCTCAGCCCCAGTCTCTTTCTACATCACAGTCTCATTAAAGACAAGGACAAGGGAAATACTTGTTACACGGCGGCATGGTAAGAATCCTTGCACCAAACACAAGATGGATGTGGCATGCTACTATGAGACAAGTTGCCGTGGGGGTAGGAATTACCTCCGTCCAGGATAACAAATAGAGAACAACTTGGTGCAAATCATTAATTTACAACAAATGTTATAAATATAGGGTTTGCCGCATCATAACATGGGTATTATAATAATACCCATGTCATGATCACTAACCCTAAGGGTTAGGTGGCAACCCCTATTAAATTTGCAAGTCTTGTTGTAAATTTTTGATTTGCAACAAGACTTTTCCTAACAAATATTACTTTCTAAAGAAAACCCTAGCGATTTGGCAGAGAATATATGTCGGGTTAGGGAGGAGTATGTTAAGGGTTAAGGAGAAATGATAGTTTGACGAGAGAGATAAATTAGTCGGATTAATTTTTGAGAAAATGAGATAAAAGAGGAGTTGAATGGGGGTTTAGATACCCCCAACTATTTAGGAGGATTAAAGGTAACCTCTTTTAACCCCTAACTTATTTTTTAACATAAAAGGAAGATATATAGAATTAAATGGGGATTAAGTACACCGGTTAAAATAAACGGGAGTTTCTTAAACCTCGTCAAATATAAGAGGAGTCCTCACATAAGAAAGGCTTTAGAATATGAATGTGCGGTCTTGGTGTTAAAGATAAGCTCGCATACTTGCTTTCTCATAAAGTGATATTGCAAATGTGATAGAGTTCCTGGATTCTCTCACCTAAGTGCCATCCATTCCTTGTTAGAAACCCCACTGAGAAGGTGTGTGATGGTCCTGATGGATGCATTTAACAACTTGGGGTGTGTTAGGAAAGTCCCCAATAGTGATTCCCTCATGGCTCCTTTGGCTCTTCCCCCCCCCCCCCCCTTTGAAAAGATCAAGGTGTCTTCAGAAGACATGCTGACCATTTAGTAGAGTACCGTACTGTACTTTGGAGGAGAGAGAGAGAGAGAGATTAGTTGACACCATAGCACAAAAAAAAAATATTTTTCCAACGAAGAAAATTTGTTGCTCATATTGGAATGGACATATACCTATCTCTAATAATGTGAATAGGAATTCGGAAGCATCACATTGTTGCGGGCTCTATTTCTTTGAGTCTAGAGCAACGGTATCCAATTACATTAAGGGTCTGTTTGTTTAATCGTAAAACATCATTTAGGAAAAGTTTTCGAGAAAATTTTATGTTTTAAGTCATTTATTTTCTGTAAAAGTAAAATATGTAAAATAATATCTATAAATTTCTGAATTCGGCATCCGCTCATAAAAGGCTGATGCCGTTTCCAGTTGCCGCTGCTGCGCCATTTCACCTCATTCCTAACAGTAACCATTTGTATGCACTATTCATCAAGATGAAGTTTATTTTTCCACTTATTAAATAGTATTTGTCAAAGTAATTATTTCTCAAAGGTAATTTATTTTTTTTACTTTTTATTAAAATATATTTAAAATATTATTCATTCAAATTATATTTTATTTTTTTCTCCAATTTTAAATTATCTTTGCCAAAAATACTTTTTTATTAGTTATTTAATTTAATTTTATTTTTAAAATATTAAAATAAAAAATAAATAAAAATAAAAAATTGAGGATTAATGTTAGTACACAAGGAATATATGACTCTCTTCATTTGAGTAGATCATAAGATCTCATATCCCTCCATACACTTATATTTTTAACAACCAAATAGACAATTACGTTTCATTTTCACGAAAAAGGTATTCCGTGAAAAATTATTTCCCTCTGAAATTATTTTACATACAATCAAATGGACCCAAGTGGGATAGCAAGTCACTCTCCTTGACAATATAGATGGTTTGTGATTAAGGAAGTAGAACAACTAAATATATTAAAAGAAAGTTTTCTATTTATGAAAAAGATAAAAAAATTACTCGGCACCTTATTAGTTAGATAATTGACCCTAAATGTCAACAAATCAAGCGAGAGACCTAGTACCCAACTAATGAGGTGCGGCACCTAATAGATTTTTTTTACATTTTTCACAAATAAAAAGTATTTCTCATATGTTGGACACCGGCTTGGAGTTGGATCTAACTACAATCCTGTTAAACGCACCCCACATATGTGATAAGGGAGTGCCACTAGCTAGGACCAGGGCCAGAGCCAGACTATTTTCAGTGGGGTCACGTGATCCCACTGAATTTTCATAATTTTATTAAAGAGGTTAATTTTTTCTATTAAATTTATTTTGATTGACTTTTTTTTTCTAAAAAAAAATAACCCCACTAAATTATAAAATAAAAATCTATAAATACATCCTAATTTTAAAGACCCCATTAAATAAAATATTTAGATATGCCACTGACTAGGACCTCATGTATAGTAATCGATGAGATTGTACATGATTGATTCACGTGGAGGTGGGGATGACAACAACATGAGATAAGATTTTATTTATATTATATATATATAGTAGCTAATCTTATTTATTCTTTAGATAAAAGTATATTGTATCTTATATTTTGCTACATGTAGATTAAGAGTGTATCCATCACATGTAGATTAATTAGAGTGTAGCAAACGTTACACTGATGATATAAGAGACAGTTTTTAGCAGCCCCTTTGTTGAAATTAGTCATTTCAATATACAAATTTAGCCGACCAAGATATAATCTTTTTAGCAGATATCAACTTGGTACGACCCCACCAAATTGAGACTAATAAGAAAACCTTGGATTAAGACCATCCATGCAGCACATGTGAGGGGATACCTTATTTATTTGCGTCTTCCAAACCATATCCCAAAAGTTACTCATATCATGCCCTTGCCTCTTTGATAACAAGATAAGGAGACCAATATAAATAAACCGAGTATAAAATTATTCACATCTAAGAATTTTTTGGTTTGAGATGATTTAAATGAGGGATAATTATACAGGAGATAATTTTTAAAGCCCAAGGTTTTATAAAACTTGAGCATCTATGTGTGGTACACACCTCTAATTAGGGAGGTGATCAAATCTGAAGGGTACATAGAAGATTGGAAGTACTTTGGCTTTGTGGAACAAAAAGAAGAGACAATTCAGATAGGTAGTTGGGTTTAGAGAAAGGTTTCACCTTTATAGGATATATCCGGCTGGTGGGGGTTTGCTAGATGCCTTCTATCATCTTGGAATATGGTTTTGTGTTGTTCCAATGCACCTTTCCATGGATATTGAAATGTTTATAATTTTATACCTTTCTCATATATCCTAATATATATCCTATGCTGCAAGAACAACCAAATGGGGAAGAGAAATTGAGACGCTCCCTCCTAAGTGAATAATTGAGACTTAATTCTATTATATACATAGTCATAAGACAATTATAACTTGCGTGGTGCCAAAAACCTTATTAATTTGACATGTTTAATTAACACAGACTAAACGGTAGATTCTCCATGGATTATGATAAAATACTTACTATACTTATATAAGTATACACTTCTTGTATTGTGAGTTTTATTTAATCATGTGTTGGTTCATGACAAAGACTAGTCAAAGAGAATCTAGGTTCTTCCAAGTGGCCTTAGCTATACTATATATCTTTAAAAGAAATAATTATTACAATTTTCTAATATATTATTAGTACAATTTTGACACATCTTCGTTTAAGTGGACACAAATGTTGCTAATAGTTCATGGACGGACGAGAGAGATCTAAATTAAGTGTATTCGACATATATTAAGAAAATGTAATAATATTTCTCATGTTAGAATGCATATATATTTATATGGTAAGATCTCTAATTGAGAAGTTAATTAATATTGTTTTTGGATGGGTGAGCTCTGCAGCCTTCGCATGCTTCCAAAGAAGGTTGCTTGTGCATGGGCACACGCCTGGTTGTCGACAGGTTGCCGGACGGAGTCCATGGCCAAGGCCAGCCGAGCAAGAGAACATGGGGTGTTGTTTGTCTCCTTCCTTCCCAATGCTTGTTTAGAGAGAGAGAGAGAGAGAGAGAGGAGAGAGAGAGAGAGAGAGAGAGAGAGAGAGAGAGACCAAAAGACACACCCACCTCCATGTCTCCATATCTCTCTTCTCCTCCGAGATGGATGTATAGATAGCCAGAGAGAAGGAGATGTGGACTAATCACATGGAGGTGGGATGAGGTGGTGTTTGTGCGTAACAAGTACTACTTTGGGTACGTTACTACACGGCGGCCGATGGAAGGCCAGTCTAGTCCGGCATCATGGTGGGGGAGGGAAGACGAATATGGAGCCACATGATCAAGATGGAGATGAGTGCTCTTTCCACCCTTTTGACTCTCTCTCTCTCTTTTTCTTTTTCTCTCTCTAAAATGGTCTAAGATGTTGGTATTCACTAGTAAGGCTAAGTTATATTGCTTGGTCAGTATTATTTGAAATTTGAATAATTTTTTTGCATCCTGTGTGTAAGGGTATATTTCTATGATCAATATATATAATATATATATATATATATATATATATATATATATATATGTATATGTATATATATATATGAGACGACAAGAAATAAGATAAGATATGCTAGTATGTTTTATTTTTTTGGTGCTGTTTTTGGATTTATTTTTTGTGTTCTATATATGGGGTAGATGGTTATTTTTTGACATTTGTATCTACAAAACGACATCTTATCATTTTGACATGTGATTGGTCTTTTGGGTTCAGTGCGCATAGCTTCAAAGATGCGTCGCGAGGAGTTGGACGCACAGAGATGGGTCAGAGAAAAAAATTTAGATCAAACCTATATTTTTCACGGGGTGGGGAGTTTGGTTCACCATCAAATTAGAGGTAGAATAGGTTTTTTAGAAGAAAAAAAATAAAGGGAAGATAATCGACAAGATAAAAATTTAACACTTAACAGATTTAGGATTTGAAATTAAAATTTTTAAACGTAGACCTAAAATTAATTTTGAATGTATTTTTGGACCAGAAGTCAAAATCTCAACAAAAAAAAAGAAAAAGAAAACAGGTGGAGAAATCAAATACAACATTAGATTTTTAATAATTAACCGAGGACAAATAAATTTTTTCCTATTGCTGAATCGACTGGACCACAACATTATATATGGCCTGTTATTACCACTGTTGTGGCATGTTGTTCTTAATTTGGGATCTTGTCTCCGAGGAAGAGAATTATCAAATAGAACAAACATCGACTGTGGCAGCTACAATTGCTTGGAATTCTGAACCAACATCTAGAAATTATGATATTCTACTCGATTCTATTTAATTTCCACCATGGAAAGGAAAAAGAGAGAAGAAAATATATATACATATAGATATAAATTCTTTTGGTCTTTAGTTGCTTGATGTTAAGACTCAAAAGGTAATGAAATTTTTACATGAAATCCATTTATTTGCTCCAATTAATAGTTTTGTGTCTCGAAAGTTTTTTTACTTAGTGGATAACTTTTGAGAAAGATAGAAAACTTTAGAAGAATGAGAAGATCCAGCCCACACGGGTCTTCCCATGAGGGTTTTGTATATGTGAACGGATAGAAATTATTTATTCAAACGAGTGGTTCACTTTACCATTAATTAAAGAATGATTCCCCATGAATGATTACAATTACACCTAATTAAATAATTAAAATTAACACAAAATATGCAAATCTAATTAAATAATTAAAATTAACACCAAAGAAATCAGTTTCGCATAATAAAGTTTTGGGTTTTTTTTAATATATGTCTCTCTCAAAATTGTCATATATAACCCTGTATCTATAAAATTGTCAAAAAATATCCCTGGTATAACTAAAACACTTCGGTAATACCATATCAAGTTGAGGAGAAAGACTTTGTGCACCTGTGAAAATGCATAAAGTCCTAGTCATCATGCACTTCTCCCTTCCCATTGGTGGAGAAGAGAAGAGACATCTAGTCATCATGATGATTTCCACCAATAGGAAGGAAGAAGTGCATGATGACTAGAATTTTTTGCACTTTTCACAAGTGCATAAAGTCTTTCTCCAAGTTGAGAAATCGAGTAAGATGTCCTCAGGTTAGAGGCTTGATAAGGACATGAGAAAATCACATGGTTGGGGACACTCTTAAACCTTTTTAACGTTTCTATGGTATATTTTAATTGCATAAAAGAAGAAAACGTATGATTAGACAATTGATATGACCATTTCAATTTTAGAGATTTTATCATGAAAATAAATTTCTAATAGCTTATGCTAATATCAGAAAAAGGTTCTGAAATGGGTAAAGAAGAAGAGCACGATGAACAAATTAAGAAATAGGAGAAATAAGTTATCATTGATCAATAGTTTGTGACTATGTAACTAATGTGGATATATCAAATCATATGCAGATGAGAGGGGATGGAGATGGCAAAAAGGTGAGGAAAAGCTAGTGAGAGGCACCCTTTAAGGATCTCAAGGTTTCTGACCTTTGTGGAGATTGAGATGGACTCAATGAAGGGCCAAGGGCCCTCATATGTGATTGAGCTTAAAGTTATATATATATCCCTCTCTTAAAAGATTAATTATATGAGAAATTTTTAAAATTTATTTGTATGTATATTCTGTTATAGATACAAAATATCTTCAAAGTCCTCACTACTATAACATATAGATATCAAAAAAAAAAGAACATCCATTATATATGTATGTTATACATATCCCTATTAATATTCAAATATATTATTGACTTCAAGAGGTTGCAGTAGGACCTTTGAAGATATTTTGTATCTATAAGAGGGGTGCATGAGTAAATATAAATCTAAAAAAAATCTTATGTAATTAATCTTCTAAGAGATGTATATATGCAAAAGTCCTCTTGTTGTGGTGGGTGGATTTATGTGGCTTGGAGGAGTCCAACAGATGGTGGATAAATGGGATTGGAAGCTTGAAAAGATCATAACGGGGTGGTGGGACATTGATAACATTAACAAGCCCACTTATACTCCCAATTAAGTGGATAAGTACTCATTGAGACATGAAATGTCACTCCTAAACTCCCCTCCCAATTATTGATGGAATCATAGTTTTATGTAGGCTGTTTAATAATTGAAAGCATAGATGCTCAAGTACATTTACACATACTAGGCATGGACTTATTTTTTGAGCTTCCATCTATAATTAGGTGGAGGATGGTACCAAAGACCTTATTGCTTAGGGCCACTTTGCCCACTTTGATAAGTGAATAAGATCTTGGAAAGCCTCTTATTCACTAGGATAAACTAAAATTTGGTTTGATAAGTCAATTAGGATAACCATGTTCATCTACTTCTAGTGAAACACTAGAAGGAGCTACCCCATTAAGATAAAATGATTGTGTCCAAGTAAAAATAAAAATAAAATAAAAAAATCTTAAATTGTCCTATCTAACCTTATCCTTACCCACTTTATTCTTCCCATTTATTAAAGCTTCATTGAGGATGCCAACAATGATCTCTCTTATGAGGTTATAGAATCAACTTCCACCTTTTGCGTTCATGTGGAGGTGGGATTTAACCTATGGATTTATGAAGGTCTATACTTAACCAACTCTAACAAGTGCACATGCTTATAAAGAGATTATGTCTCCCATTAAAAGAAATTGTGTGCATAATTAATCAGCTAACATAGCAAAAGAAATTATTGGACAATGGTCCTACCAATTTTCTCTTTTCATAAAATATTATAATCTACCTTTATCTATATATCCTTACATAGATATGATCCACAATATCTCTCTCTCTCTTATTATTATCCATTTGCAACAGTTGCCTCTCTCTCTCTCTCTCTCTCTCTCTCTCTCTCTCTCTCTCTCTCTCTCTCTCTCTCTCTCTCTCTTGTGTGGGTCATTAACACTCACCTATAATAGGGGGCAACATGTCCTCTTGGACTGTTGGCCTCCCTCTCCTTTTGTGCAACAAATCCATTTGCACTAACATTTTCACTTCTCATATATAGATACATATATACACACACATGCACACCTTCATGATGACAAAGCTCACCAACTTCAGTAAAAAAAAATTGACCTGTAGTGAGACTTGATTGATGTTATAGACAAAAAGTGGGGACAAAAATTGCACTACTTAGAATAGATTGGACATACCACATCTACCCCTAGCCAAACCTTTAATTATTTTGTCCTCATATATTATTCTCTTGTGAAAATTTTGTAGATTTCTAATTTTTTTAACTTTCCTTAGAAACATGCCATTCAGTTGCTAAAGAGGAGGTCGACCCACTTCAAATAAAAGTTAATTTTCTTGAATTCATGTGTTTCTAAATAATTTTTACTGTATGCAGGGTAAGTATCTACATGCCCATGTCAAGTAGACTTTTCATGTGGTTGGTTATTTCATTTGACATAAGTTTAAGCAAGTAGATATCTCTTAATGGAAGGATAAATATTATATAGAATAAGGCTACTATATGGACCAAACTCTTCTGTTTTCTCCCCCTGAGGTGACTGGCAGACCGCCCATCACTTTTACCCACCAAATCCCTCTTGATTGATGGGATGGAATGTGGTGAGTGGGATGATCCAACCTTAGTGATAATAATACTAATAATGCAAGAGAGAATTAATAATTGCTTCCCCGCATAGAACTGATATTATTCTTCAGTCTTTGTCAAAATTTTTAGTATCGCATGATCTTTATTTTTGTGAAATTTATTTTTAAGTCCTTTCTTACATAAATATATAAGTATGTAATTATATAAATATTAAGTATGTAATTATGTAAGTAATATAAGTATGTAATATATAAGTATGTAAGTGTGTATGTATGTAAGTTATGTAATTATGTAAGTATTTAAGTAGTAATTTGTACTTCATTAACTACATACTAATATACTTACATAATTTACATATTTATATACTTACATACTTATATAATTATGAAGTAATTACATAATTATGTAACTAACATACCTAATGAAGTACAAGTTACATACTTATATACTTACATAGCTTACATATATACATATTTATATAACTTACATAGTTATGTAGAGAGTGACTTAAAAATAAGTTTCGCAAAAAATTAGGATCATGCAGTATTGAAAAATCTGACAGAGACTGAAAAATAATGTCAGTCCTCTGCCTGTCAATAATTATTAATTGTTCCTAATAACAATAATAATAATAATACAATGGAGAAAAACAACTTGGTGGCTTATTTTAGTACAGATCCTGATGCATTTTATATTGGTCATAAAAAAACCCAAAAAATCCATCTTTAGAGGATGCTTCACAAGTCAATCTATCATTATAATATGTAATTTTTACCACCTAATTACACACATGTTTGATGGTGAAGTCAGTATTTTTATAAATTAGTCCTTATAAATATGTTTTATGGTGAAGTCTCAAGTTATATAGGATTTCACAGATCCTGATGCATTTTATATTGGTCATCAAAAAAAATACCCAAAAAAATCCATCTTTAGAGGATGCTTCATATGCCAATCTATCATTATAATATATAATTTTTACCACCTAATGCACACACATGTTTGATGGTGAGGTCAGGATTTTCATAAGTTAGTCTTATAAATATGTTTCGATGCGGAAGTCTCAAGTTATATAGGAATTTTGTAAATAAGTCCTTATAATCTGCTTAATTCTAAATAATATTCACATAATATTTTAAAAAAACTCCTCAAGTTCTCATTCATTTCTCAAATCCACCACTACCGTTCAAAAGGGAGTATAGATTAGTAAATTACTCTTTTACCTAGATGAGAGAGAGAGAGAGAGGAGTGAGGGAGAAGGGCAGTCTCTTCCTTTCTATGCTTAAGACAGGCTATTCTTTAAAAAATAATTTTCAAATGCCTTGGAATTTATTTTAGAAAGATTTTGATTTGCCGAACTACTAAATCAGATATATATATATATATATTGGTTTGATCTGATTTTTATTTAAATTTTAATAATAAAATTTTAAAAATGAGTCAAAAAAGGTTGACTGAACCAATCGTGACCCCAATACCTATAGGAATTGAGTGTACCGGACCCAACCGTCCAACCATAAGAAAGATAACAGTTTTTAGGGGGTTTTTTGATATTGTCAAGAAGTACAAGGACTTATTCAAATGAGTCTACATTATAGGGACTAATATGTGAAAAATCTCAACTCTTATGGCCAGAGACTCTTCTGTCTTCACTCAGGTTGGCCTACGCTTACACTATTCAGTACACAGTTCAGACAGAGTAGAGAGAGAATGGAGAGAGAGAGAGAGAGAGAGAGAGAAGAGAGAGAGAGAGAGAAGAGAGAGAGAGAGAGAGATGGGAGAGGGAGTTCATCAGTTACAAGTCTCCCATTTGTGGAGATGGAAGACCTGTAACTGATGAGCTCTCTCTCTCTCTCTCTCTCTACACCAAAGGCATATGAGCTGATCGCTTCACCTTCTGTTCTTCCATCGCAACCCACATCCAGTCCTCCCCCCGGACATCCAACTCCCAATTCCTCGACCTCATTCAAGTGTAAGAACAGAGGAAAAAACGGGTCTTTGGAGTTTTGGCAACATCCATTTGCTCTCCCATTCTGCACAGTTTGCTCCATGGCCACCTGCCCTGCCTGAAAATAGAAGCCGCCGTACCTGTCCTCGGGGAAAGATGGACGAAGCGCCCCAGAAGCCGGCTTGCTCCGAGTTTGTGGAAGTTGATCCGACAGGAAGATACGGTAGAGTAAGCCTCGCAGGAACTCATCATCTCCTCTGACGTTGCCAAGGAAGATGCTTTTGCTTTAACTTCTCTTGCGTCCTACGTTTTGCTTAGGTCCTTCGAGCCTTGGGGTTTCAGTAATATGATGTGTTGTTGTTGTTCCTTGTTTTTCCCAATCCTTGCAGTATAACGACGTCCTTGGCAGGGGAGCCTCCAAGACAGTGTATGGTCTTTAGGCTTCCGTCTTGCTCGGCTTCTGCTTGTTTCTAGTCCTCTGTCATGGAAATTCTAACATGGGCATGTTGTTGTCGTCTCTTCGGGTGGATTTTGCTGCAGTTACAGGGCCTTTGACGAGTATGAAGGGATCGAAGTTGCCTGGAACCAGGTGAAGCTGTATGACTTCCTGCAGAGCCCTGTGGAACTTGAGAGGCTCTATTGTGAAATCCACCTCCTCAAGACCCTCAAGCACAAGAACATCATGAAGTTTTATGCATCGTGGGTTGATATCACCAAGAGGAACATCAACTTCATCACCGAGATGTTCACCTCTGGCACACTTAAGCAGTGAGTTGTCTTTTCACCTCTGGTTTCATCCCTATGTAGTGTTCTATGTAACTGCGTTATCTTATTGAATGGAGATCTAAGCTCCCCCCTTTGTCCAAAAAAGAGTTGTCTTTTCTGTCTCCGGATCCCCATCTGGGTTATTCAAGATTATGCAGTTAAGGGGTTTGGGTGGGCGCCGGGTTCATGTTGTGATCTGGAATTTCCATATATGTTCTTCCCTTGATTTCTTTTCAGAAATTAAGGAAAAAGTTGAATTCTTTTTGGTGTGGTGGCAGGTATAGACAGAAACACAGGAGGGTTAACATAAGAGCGGTGAAGCATTGGTGCAGGCAGATCTTGAGGGGACTTCTGTACCTCCATAGCCATGACCCCCCTGTCATCCACAGGGACCTCAAGTGTGACAACATCTTCATCAATGGGAACCAAGGGGAGGTCAAGATTGGCGACCTCGGCCTCGCTGCCTTCCTTAGGAAATCTCATGCTGCCCATTGTGTCGGTATGCTTCCCCACCCCCACCCACTTTGGCCAACATTGGAATTGACTGTTCATATCTAAATCTAGGAACAATTTTCTTCTCAATGTTCTTGGTCTCTTGTATCTAGAATTGTGACGATGGTATCATAATTCTAGCATAGATTCTAATGGATCTCCATTATTCACGGCAGGCACCCCGGAGTTCATGGCTCCGGAGGTGTATGAGGAGGACTACAATGAATTGGTGGACATTTACTCCTTTGGGATGTGCGTATTGGAAATGGTCACCTTTGAGTACCCATACAGCGAATGCACCCATCCTGCTCAGATCTACAAGAAAGTTATCTCTGTAAGTGTATTATCCCTTCCATCTTCATGGATTCCCTAAACATGTCTTGTGACCTTGGGTGTATCATTCAAGTTGGGGCCTCACCTCCACCAATTGTTCTATCAGGGCACTAAACCAGAGGCTCTTTACAAAGTCAGGGACCCTGAAGTCCGGCAATTTGTGGAGAAATGCTTGGCAACTGCCTCCCGGAGGCTCCCAGCAAAGGAGCTGCTGAAGGACCCTTTCCTCCAGAGTGATGGCTATGATCCTGATGTAAGGGAAGTAGAGCCTCCTCTGTGGCAATCTTCATGCAGTGCCCATTTCAGGAATCAGCAAATCCCCTGTGGATTCTCTAGTAGTCTTCCCCACAAATTGGAGAATGGATGGGGCTACAATAATCTTGATTTCCCGGGGATTCACCTCTTCAACTCCCCAAAGGATGAGCCTTTGCCTAATGTGGATGTCACAATCAAGGGGAGGAGGAGAGAGGATGGCAGCATCCATGTCAGGCTTAGGATTACTGATAAGGAAGGTATGAGAACTTTCATTAAATTCCTCCTCTTTTCTGTTAGGATTGTACAGTCCATGAAGTATTGAACTTTCTGTCATTTGTTTCACAGGAAGAATCCGAAATATTCATTTCCCCTTCGATATTGAAGCTGATACAGCATTGAGTGTAGCAGATGAAATGGTCTCAGAGTTGGATATCATAGACTATGATGTCAAGAGGATAGCAGCAATGATAGATGGCGAGATTTCTTCCTTGGTACCTGGCTGGAGGCCAGCGCCGGGGATGGAAGACACTGCAGGGTACCCAACTCTGGGTATCTGCCAGAATTGCTCGCCCAATGATTCCTTTCGCTCCCTTGTAAACTATGGTCCTGGCTGTAATAACACTGATGGGCTTCACTGTTCCCCACTTGGATGTGCTGCTATGCATGGTCGGTTTGAAGAGTTCACCTTTCAAGCTGATGGTTCAGAGCAGTGCAAGTCCAAGGAGGCACCTGCACCGTCTAGCTCATCAGAAGGCCTTGATATGTCCTTACCATCCACCCCAGGGAGCCACTCTGATGAGGAAAGAGAACATATGGATGAACAAGCAAGGAATGTGGGATCAATGCTTTTCAGCGATGGGAGAAAATCTCTTGGCCGGTTCTGTTGTGGCTCTTCCGTCAATCAACAGTGCTCGGAAATGTCAAAGACGAGCTGCCGCCCTCACCCACCAAACTTGTCCCATGATCAGCTAAATGACATCAGGCAGGAACTAAGATGGCACAAGGCAAAGCATCAGATGGAGCTGCTAGATTACAACAGCCAGCAGTTTGAAGGATCATGGAGAGTCTTAAAGCTTCCATCTGATCCTGATTACAGGGAACATAGAAGGAAAGGGGGTTCTTCAGTGAGACCTCCACAGATGTGCACTGCAGAGGCATTGAAGTCCCTCCATCTGGGGGAGAAGGCGTACTCATTCCACCACCATCCTCCAATCGCAGTTTCACCGGCAAATGGTGATGGTGGGTTGTATTGGTGTAGTAGCCACCCCAATTCAGCGTCCCGGAGTGGAAGACACTGCAAAGTTAAACATGAGAGCAATCCAGAGACCATGTTCTCAGTGAAGGATTTCTACAAAGGAATACTGCTGCTTAACTGTGTTCCAAGGACAAAGTCTTTTCCAGTTGATGTGGTGGATGCTTGAAGCAGCATTCCAGACCCTACAGAAGCTATTTTTTTATGGAAAATTGGTATATATGTGTGATGTACTAAAGCAAATGAAGTGTTAGACATGAGTTTACTGTACAAGTTTTGTTTTTTTCCCCTTTTAAGAGAGATTACTATTCTACACCTCTGAAACACTGTAACACTCTTTTCATGGGAAGAAAAGAATGGAAGCTGCCCAACCCAATTGTCATGTGTGGAGCACTTCTTTTTTCTTGAGTAATACTTGTTTAACATCTAAATGTGCAGCGATATGGCTTGCTTAACTAGAACAATACTTCTTGTACTTCTAAATATGCAAAGATTTTAGTTTGCTCAACCCCTTATTGGTCTACATAAGGTGATAAGACACAATGGGACATATCCTTGTGAGACTGCATATCTTTTCAGCCTTGTGTGGACTAATCATACATGATTTAAGCAAGATACAGTACACTTATTGCACATGATTTGAACAAGATATCTAAATGTGCAACAAATACTACTCTTTTTTCTTTTGAGCTTTTGGCATAGTGTGCACTGTGCAGTAAGTATTACTCCTTTTTCTTTCTTGTTTTGACATTCTAATGCAGGATATCTTGAGAGCATGTCTTGTCAGCTGAATGTTCAGAATGAGTGAAATGGTTGACAAAGGGATTGATGAGATCCTGAGGGTTCAAAGAAAGAAGGTAAGGTTTTCAAATCACTCTAACATTGTTCAGCAGTAAATTAGTTACCTTTATCTTATTACATATGAAGGTTGTGTCCTTGCTCCAAACAGTCCTCTTTATCACTCTTTCACAAGATCTACTCAGCAAGCCCAGTGTGGGTTCCGCCATTCTTTTTGTGCTCATCTTCTCAAGTTAGATACTAGTTGGAGTGGTCCATCTTGGAAGATAGACCTTTTGTCTTAAGTATCAGTGGGTCTCTTGAGTGAGATGGGAAAAGTCATCAAGTCATGCCCTGCAGGGATGCCATGCACCGTACGATGGGCAAGAGATGGGTAGACAGTGACAGTCTTAAAGAGGTCCTCGATGAACATAGAGGCTGTAGGAGAGGTTATAGGACACTAGTTTCTTAACATTTTCACTAGAAGTTTTCTTCTATGAACCAATGGCTCATCAAAGTGTAATGTCATGAAAAGAGAACCTAAACTGCGACACTTTTTGCCACACTTTTTGTCACGCTTATCCCTATCTGATTTAGAATAATTTGTATTCAGTGTCTCTGGGGCCATTAAAGTTAGCCCTTTTTCTCCATCCAATTTCATATTAAAAGGAAAGAAAAGAAGAATGTGGCAGAAGTATGGCAGAGAAAGAAAAATATGATATTGTAGCATTCCTCATATGGTGGGCCGGACCGGACCCGATAAACTAGAGTGTACTACATCGGTTCGTTCGATTCGATCCTATAACATATTGGCATTCTCGAATCTTGATTAGTGGGTCACGAAGTTAGTCCGGCTTTTAGAAGACACATGGTTGCTCTTTGGACCTTGCCGTGAATGTTTTCTAGAAATTTCAAGCGATTCTACCTTCTAGCTCTAAGGTGTCTAGAATGATGACACGTCATCTCTATTTTACTAGTTAGGACTTGCCACCATCTCCTTCATTCTCATCTAGACATGCCACGTCATCCTTTTCTAGAACTTTCTTTTTAGTATCACCTCATCCACACACTTGCCAACATCTCCTTCGCCCTCATCCCGACATGCCAACTTACCCCTTTCTAGAACCTTCTTTTAGTGCCGCCTCGCAACGATTCTAGACGTCACGTTATCAAAGGCGATTCGTGGCTATAAATTTCGCCCGAGAGCTCTCTCTCCCTCTCCTCCGACTCAGGGCACTCCCTCTCCCCTTTTCCTCTCTTCCAAACGACTAACGGAAAGAGGTGGACAACGCGGCTACAATATAATGCTCAATGTCAGATTGATAGAGAATCGGTGATGTTGTGAGGTGAAGAATACGAGAAGATGATGATGGCTAACTCACGAGAAAGCCTCCATCAAGTTACTATGATTTCTCTGCATGTATTAAAGGATTTGAATGCAAGGTTTCACCGGTCAATAGCTTGTTCATGGATTAATTGGTAGCTTAAATTCTATGTTTCTTTGATAGAAATAATATCAATAAATTGTATCTTGTTAGGGACGTCTATGTTAATACGTTTAATGATCATATGGGTGTGCTTCTTATGTCTATAACATGATTTAAAGTTATTCCCTACCTCTGCGACTATACAGTGCGTAGATTGTGTAAAAGTGCAGATTTGAATGGTTCTAGATCGAACAGGGTGTTCCTGTAACTTCTCTAGGTATTTAAATAAATATAAAAGGATAGAAATACAAAGTTAAAACATATGAAGGTAAGAATAAAAATATTAATAAAATAATATCAGGATAAGAATCGACTCCCTGCGCAATCCTTGGTTTATAGATTGGTTCATTTTAACTTATGGTAAATTAGAACCACCACCTTGACATTTAAAAAATTGTGTCAACTATAGAATAACCTTATGTACAGTGCTAAGTTACCCCCCTTTAGTTGGTTTAGCTGACTTGGAGAAGAATCTATTTACTTACCCCATATCTTGTCTCCTTCGGGCTAGGTTGCATATAGGCAACCTGAGGAGGGGGAAGAAATCTAACTAGTAGAGGCGAATGCAAGACTAAATATAAGAGGGGGCTGAAGTAAGAAGATATATAAAATAAAATAAAATATCTTAAAATAGAGGGGGCCATAATATAAATTATCAAATTTCAAATTTGTAAATCATTATCTTCTTAAAATATAAGGGAGGTAAAAAAGGGGGGGGAGGTTTCTGAGTTAAGGAAAAGATTTTCTAAGATTTTATTCTTGAGCTTCTTATGCTAAGGTTTGTACTTCTAAACAATTAAGTTATGTAATTACCATGCATTTTTTTATTTTTTTGGTAACGAAAAAATTCCGCCCCGTGTGATTTTGTGGGGTAATTACCATGCACTTCAGTCCATGTAACCTACATTATTTACCTTGCTCTTCACTTCATGTTACCTGAGTTATTTATCGTTCTCTTCAGTCCAAAAGAACTTGTTATACCCTAAAATAATGGTTTTCTTTCTAATGTACGCGGCCTTTAATGATTGATCCATTAATATTACTAACTTGAGGTCATATTCATGTGTATCATCGAGCTATAGTTCAGTGTTTCTTTGAACTTCAATATCTATCCAGAGCTTATGTTAGACTTCAATCTCATGTTTTACACCTAATCTTATCCTTGAATTTATACATATTATCTTTGGAGTTGTCTAAGAGGTTGTAACGTCCCGACGCGGAATATCGGAGCGGAATTACAGTTATTAAATAGTACAGAGCGAGTAATAAATAACAAACCATTGCACAAATGGAAAAAATTCCAAAAAACCTCAATCTCATTAATAATCCAATAATCTCCATTACATTCACTGGTAACTCATCGTCTTATAAACTGACTCACTAACTCATAACTATACTAAATACTACTAGATAGCACTGGTGGCTGAATGGTCACTCTCGAGTCTCCTCATCGGTCACATCCTCGTGAGTGTGGTCATGATCCGACTCACCTGAAACACATTAATAAATACGCAGGATGAGGCGAATAACGCCCAGTAGGACTTAATATCTCATGACACAAGTATGCTTTTAAATAGTTAATATTTTAAAGGTAGATTAACTAGAGAGTAAAGTCATGTAGAGCATGTCACGATAACGAGAGAACAATTTCAACTGGCACAGGAAAAATAGTACAACGAGAACGATAATAGAATGGCCATGTAACGATATAATGTAATTTGCACAACGGGCACTAGTAACCATCACGCTTGCACTTGTAGAGATAGCACTTTGATTGTCATAGATTAATCTAGATAGTAAACTGGCGCTGGATGCATGCCGTAAACATCCTTGATCATTTTACCTCCCATGGGTACTGGCACTTTTCGGGCGCTCCTCCCAGGACCTGATCGGGCCCTATTGCGAGGCATTAGTCATTTCTTATCTTAGACAATCACACGAATGGCCAATAGAGTACCAAGAAGAGATAAGAGAGTACTAGACGAGATAGATGAGAGTGTAGAGAGAACGTGAATAGATGAGAGAATATAGAGAGTAGATGAGACAGGGGTATTATCGTAAAATCACGTTTAAACATCGATATATGGTTGCACGACACACCACTGCGGGCTGGAAATCTGGTAGAAGTCACCACCGCCCACTAGTCGTGCTGTGTACACAGGCTAGATGGTTCGGTGTGATCACAAGATAAGGATAGAACACACTAAAGCCATGGATCGTACTGATCCCTAAGGTGTAAGGGGTTTTGGGGTACAACCAGCTCGTTGACTAAGGACGTGCGCCAAAGCCAAGAAGACTTACGGAGGTCTTGACAAGGAGTCCCTGGTCCAGTCGAGAGTATTCCCGGTGGAGAGGTGGTCCAAGTCAAGAGAAAGTGTGTAGAAACGGGTCCGTCGTGCCTCGAGTGCTCGAAGGCCGAGGGAAAACGGTAACGATGTACAATCACGCGAATAAATGAAGACATGTGTCATTTAATAATAGGAAAAATTAGGTAATTAATTTCACTTAATTACCAGTTACATTATTGAGTAATTTAATAGGGTCAAATGGCAATAAATAATGTTTAGTGTGCAAGTGTAAAGAAATCATGAGAATAGAATAAGTCGTGCTCACGGCTTTTAAATAATAAGAATTATTAAATATTATTAAATAAAAATATTCAGGCCATTTATTAAGCTTAACAGTACATGGTTTAACTTGTACAGGGTTAAATGGCATATAAAGCAGGGATATAAGCACAATTTTAAGTTCTAGCAGAAAAGCTAAAATCGCGGCGGGGGTCACAGACGCGATTTCTGTTGCAGTGTCGGCCCGGGCGCGACAGCGGTTTACGCTGGAATCGCGGCGGCACAGGTCGCCGCGTTCTGAACGCGTCACCTTTGCCGGCCCGACCTCCCGGTATCGCGGCGGGTCGCGCCGCCGCGATAACAGGGATGTCCGGCCTTTTTCCCTTTTTTAGGGTGGACCCTTCTTGACACAGGGTCATTCTAAATTCGTTATAAAATCGCACGGTGCTCCAAAAATCACTAAACAATTTTAAAATGAAAGTAGACATATAGATCTATCAACATGTATGATTAATTTGAAAATAAACAAGGTTAAACATGCGTGATCAAGTTACAATTCGATGACCTAACCAGGCGCAGTCAAGGTTCAACGATTAATTAGAGATAGATACATGATGAAAAATTCCGAAACAAAGGGCGTTCAAAAGCTAACAACATGTAGTATTTATGATAATTTTATCATGATCTAAAATCGAGTATAAATGGGGTTCACAAGTAAACATGAAGGGTCGGGTGCATGTCTAATAGAGATTCAAAGAATTATTCTCCTCATGGGAGATCGAAATAGCACGAAACCAGGGGCGTTTGAAAGCTATTGCATGGTAGTATCAATGAGAATTTTCTCATAGCATGGGAACAAGTACGTGTAAGGGATTAGTGAAAACATGAGATTTCGGGTTCATGGTAACAACAGGACTCATGAGTTAAATTCGCCCAAATGGATGAACAGAATACAACGAAACCATAGGGCTTTTGAAGAAGTACATGAAGGCTACCTAGGATAATTTTTACACGATTTTTGCTTGAGCGATTGCCTACCTTTGCTTGCAGTAAAGAAAAACCTAGGTTGATGACAAAAAGAAGAGAAAACCCAAGCTCCAAGCCTCCTCCTCTCCTTGCTCTTCGTCCAGAACTTCTCATCTTCGTCTCCCAAGAGCTTAGACGAACTAGGATTGCTAGGTCAGAATTTGGGGTGTTTTGTATGTTTAGAGAGTCCAAACTTATTAAAACTCCTTCCTTTCCCATTTAACTCCGAGTTTCTATCTTTATCTTCCACTTTCCTTCCTTTATCTTCTAATTAAGGTTGGAAAGAGAGCCAATTTCGTGGCCAAGGGTTGAGGTTTGGGTAAGGACTCTTATTTTGGATATTTATGGGTTATTTAATATTTATCTTAACCCCTTTTTCATTTATTAAATTAATTAGGTATGAATTTCCCCTAATTACCTCTTATCCCATAATGGGCTCTCCTCATTTAGGCCCAACAAACCATGTTAGGACCATTAGTACAACCCATTGCTAATTTAGCTTGATGGGCTTTGATTTAAATCATTCTATTTCTTATTTATTCCCCTTTATTTATTCACTGGTAACTCATCGTCTTCATAAACTGACTCACTAACTCATACCTATACTAACTACTACTACTAGCACGGCAAGTGGGCTGAATGGTCACTCTCGAGTCTCCTCATCGTCCCATCCTCGTAGTGTGGTCATGATCCGACTCACCTGAAACACTTAAATAAATACGCAGATGAGCGAATAACGCCCAGTAGGACTTAATATCTCATGAACACAAGTATGCTTTTAAATAGTTAATATTTTAAAGGCAGGTTAACTAGAGAGTAAAGTCATGTAGAGCATGTCACGATAACGAGAGAACAATTTCAACTGGCACAGGAAAAATAGTACAACGAGAACGATAATAGAATGGCCGGTAACGATATAATGTAATTTGCACAACGGTGCTAGTAACCATCACGCTTGCACTTGTAGAGATAGCACTTTGATTGTCATAGATTAATCTAGATAGTAAACTGGCGCTGGATGCATGCCGTAACACATCCTTGATCATTTTAACTCCCATGGGTACTGGCACTTTTCGGGCGCTCCCAGGACCTGATCGGACCCTATTGCGTTGGCATTAGTCATTTCTTTTATCTTAGACAATCACACGAATGGCCAATAGAGTACCAAGAAGAGATAAGAGAGTACTAGACGAGATAGATGAGAGTGTAGAGAGAACGTGAACAGATGAGAGAATATAGAGAGTAGATGAGACAGAGGTATTATCGTAAAATCACGTTAAACATCGATAATATGGTTGCACACACACCACTGCGGGCCGGCAATCTGGTAGAAGTCACTATCGCCCACTAGTCGTGCTGTGTACACAGGCTAGATGGTTCGGTGTGATCACAAGATAAGAAGAGAACACACTAAAGCCATGGATCGTACTGATCCCTAAGGTGTAACGGTTTTGGGGTACAACCAGCTCGTTGACTAAGGACGTGCGCCAAAGCCAAGAAGACTTACGGAGATCTTGACAAGGAGTCCCTGGTCCAGTCGAGAGTATTCTCGGTGGAGAGGTGGTCCAAGTCAAGAGAAAGTGTGTAGAAAACGGGTTCGTCGTGCCTCGAGTGCTCGAAGGCCGAGGGAAAACGGTAACGATGTATAATCACGCGAATAAAATGAAGACATGTATCATTTAAATAATAGGGAAAATTAGGTATTAATTTCACCTAATTACCTCTCATCACATAATGGGCTCTCCTCATTTAGGCCTAAAAAACCATGTTAGGACCATTAGTACAACTCATTGCTAATTTAGCTTGATGGCTTTGATTTAAATCATTCTATTTCTTATTTATTCCCCTTTATTTCAATTAATTCTATTTTTCTTATTTATTAAAATAAAATTTAATTTTTATTCAGATTTTAAAAATTAAGGGTGCTACAGAAACTGTTAGAGTTTTCTTTCAAAAAATCTAACAATATTCTTCACTGTAAGGTTGTAAGGTGGTCATAAAGCCTTGCCAACGTACAAGTACTCATAAAAGTTAGACCTAGTTTAAACTCTTCATGTTAAAAATTGAGCTCCAACATTGTAAAAATTGAGTAGCATGCAAGGATAGTCTTATTATTTAAGTTAGAATTGAATCTCATTAATAGCTAGAAATCCACTCTCATGATTAATATGATAAGAATAAAGTCTCACTGCTAGATCGAATCTCACGTTATAAGTTAAGAATTGAGTCTCATGATTAGTTAATAAAATTTGAGTCATGTTATAAATTTGAGTCTTATAAAATCGAGTCCCAAAAATCAAGTCTCATAATAATAAAGAACATAATCTAGTCCTATGTCAAATCGAGTCTGATGAATAATAAGTTAAGAATCGAGTCTCACAATAGTTAAACGGGAATCTAGTCTCATAAAAAAATCAACTCTCAGACTATCATCAGAATCAACTCTTAGTCCACAAAATCGACTCCCAGACTCGATAGAATTGACTCTCATTATCACTTAGAATCAACTCTCTGTTATAAAATCGACTCCCTCACTTAAAATCGACTATCTCATTATAAAATTGACTATCTCACTTAGAATCTACTCTTAGACCTATCAAATTGACTCTCTCATTATAAATCAACTCTCTCACTTAAAATTGACTCTTTCATTATAAATCGACTCTTTCACTCAGATTTACTCTTATACCTATAAAGTCGACTCTCTCACTTAAAAATTGACTCTCTCATCTGCTTTATTAATCGACTCTCATGTGTTTTAAAAAGAAATAGATTTCCAATCATAGATACTATAATATTAAGTTGTTAAACTCTTAATTCTTATCATTTTTCATCAATTATCCTTGAACAATTCCTGATCTTTATGCACACTTAGAGGTATTCTTGTAAGCCTTGCACTATACTTTTCCCTAAAACTAGTTACTATAAATCTCTTGGTTTATATGCATGAATTGTCAATAAGTATACATGGGATCTTGGATCCAACTAAACCAACGTATGTGCAAAGGACCCAATCGAGTCTCGAGAAGAACACTCAAATACTCTTAATGGCCAACTGGAGGGTTAATGATCAAGTGTTTTAGCATGACATCCCTACATGCTTGCTTGATTAACAATTCTATTGTAACTAACTACTTGTGTACATGAAATAAACTCTTGGAAATGCTTGTTAATGGCTAGATTATTATCATGTTCACACTGTACATGGTTGCTACATAGTTACTTATTCTTGTTCCCTTGAATTTTCAGTCATGTAAAGCTTATTCCTGATTGTTTATTCTTGACTGAAATGACCTCTCTCTCTCTCTCTCATGGTCATATTAAATTATTCTTATAATTTTCTAATTTGGCTTGTTTAAGATGGTAAATCCTACTAGGCATTTTGTGCTCATCCTGATTTTCTAATTATTTTTTAGGTATTTTCAATATTCGGAATTAGCTAAAATGAGATGAGTGTGTTTTGAGCCGTCGTACTCAGGTGTCTCTAAGCCATCGTGCTTAGGTGTTTTGACCCCATACTCAGTGTTTTGAGTCGTTGTGCTCAAGGTGTGTTGGAGTCGTGGTGTTCCAGTGTGTGTGTTGTACTCAGGTTTTGAGTAGTGTGTGTCTCACTATGTGAGGGGTGATGTTGGAGTCACTAGAGGTGATTTTTCAACCACCTAAAAATGTGCATTGTGGTTTGATCTTGTGTTGTGTTGATGCATGCATAGGGATTTCAGATATACACACTATCTGTCAATTTGATCACACACTATCTAATAAAGTGTCTCACATATTTTAATCACTTAAGTGCATCAGATTTGTGGGGTTTTGATTGAATAGATCTTTAATTGAAGTAATTTTAATTGCTTAAGTTTCTGCTGCAATTTGTGACAGATCTATTCAACCCCCCCTCTAGATCTGTGTTGTGTCTTTATTCGATCCAACAAGGAAAGATGGCTTTGGGACAACGTATTGTGGCCACTTGAGTTCACTCTTGGCTATAGATGTAGGCACCCAACAAACGTGCAGGTCTTCAATTAGTCCCATTTTTTCACATGCCTCACTTTACGAACCTCGGAACCCATAAGGGTGGTTAGGTGTGGGATAATACAAGCTTCGTTAGACTATATATTTTGTGTATGTTGGTCTCCACAGCCTTTAAGGTCAAGTAGTTAGACGTGGGTGTCATAGTCAAAATGTGTTTCTGACTACGAGATTACTTGTTAACTCTTGTCAGAGTTAGGTGCTCGTTTCGCAAGCCAACTTTCATGATCCACGCGGTAGCAATGTACCTTCCAACTCATGATATGTGTGAATATCATAAATGTGCTTTAGTAAGGTCTACTTACCATTTGGTAGATGTGGTTTATTTCTTGATTACTAGTGTGTTATTTAATTACAATTTATTTTTCTATTAAGGTTGCAATTGTTTCTTACTTTGAGCTTTGAGAGTCTCCCAAGAGCCGATGATATTATGAGGCTTACAACCCTACTCCCTTTCAGATAAGAGTGAGCAGTTGTGAGTTGTACACTCTGGATATATCCTAGAATATTGTACTACTCCTTTTGAGTTTTAATTATGGATTGGACAAATGCAATCTAATGTATATGTGCATACACATGCATTGTGAGTTTGTCTTCTTTACATTCCCATTAGACACATTTCTAGTTTATTCTTCCGAGTTTTCGAGACTCGTGCATGGGTTTGCATAGTCAGATCAGATCTTTAATGGATCCGGACAATGATGACCATTTCAAGTCTAGTTCATATTCAAATTTTAATAATAAAAATAAAGAAAAAAAATCTTTACCAATTAACCCGACCGTGCCTAAAATCGTAAGATCTCATATAATACAGTCAGGGCATATACGATAGGAGATGTAGACAATCTTTTTTTTTGTTGCATTAGATCGAAATTTTTAAATGATGGGTGTCATCACTTTGCTTTAGGATGGTATTTTCTTTACTCCCTTTATAAATATAAATTTGAAGGGGACTAGGATGATGAAAGGTTATAAGACACGCTTTTGTATGATTAGGGGAGCCTCTTTTGTCCAATTAGAGGGCTTTTCGACCCCACTCTCATAAATATGAAGGAAGATAAGAGAGAAATTATGGGAGCATCAGGGTGCCATGGTTCACTAGAAGACATGACACATTGAAAAGCCATAGCCTAACATTGACTGAGATCTGAGAGACATGCCAGCATGGGCAGACATTAGTTTCATAGGACAGTAATAATTGCATACATTAGCTAAATAACACATCATATGATTTAGAGACCAACTTCTTTTTCCGCAAGTAAGTAAATATTATCCATTCTAAACACAAATATATAAATAAAACTACACTAAATACTTGAGTTGTAGAAGGTTATGATGCCATATTTAGTCTACCACCTACAAAAAATCGGTGTTACATCGTCTCTTCTTAAGATTATCCTTACACATAAATTATTGTCATTAAAACTTTTGATGTATGTCCCATTAGAAATGTTACTCGAACGTAACCAATTAATAAGGTGTAAGACATAATCCTTTGAAGAGTATATGATGGAATATAAGAGGTGTTAGGAACATATTTTTGCTACAAATGGTTGAATCATCGATAAGAAATCTTATTAATTTGATGGTAGAATTCACATCAAAATTTGGAGGAGGAGTTCCTCTAACATTAATCACAAAGATACCCCGCAAGAATCATAGTTATTCATATCCTTTCATTGTTCATATGTTTGAGAGGGGGTTAAACTGGAGGGTAGTTTAACCGTGGGTTTCTAACCCAAATTACCATCTAACTTTGTCATCTTACTCCCTAACCCCCACTACCCAAGGTAATCGTATCCATCTTTTTCTTTTTTTTAGTCAACCTAAATTTTGACTCAAGTTATCTTTTTTTTGCAATTAAAAAAATAAGATAATATTTGATATACAACTTAAAATAATATTTATAATTTAATAATATTTTTTATAAAAATTTTCAAAAAAAAAAAAAAAGAAAAAAACTGTCTCATGGGGGGTAACTCTGCCCCACCTGTTGAGCTGGGCAGAGTTACCCACGGGTAACCCCACTTATTGGGGTACCCCTGGTTACCTCAACCCCTCTATGCCAAACTGAAAAAGTGGTTTTAACCTAAAAGTTAATATACCTAACTTTGTCATCTTATCCCCCTAACCCCACTATCCAGGGTAATCGTACCCCTTTTTCTTTTTTTAGTCAACCTAAACTTTGACTCAGTTATCTTTTTTTTTTCAATTAAAAAAATAAGATAATATTTGATATACATAGTTAAAATAATATTTACAATTTAATAATATTTTTTATAAAATTTTTCAAAAAAAAACTGTCCCATGGGGGTAACTCTGCCCCACATGTTGAGCTGGGCAGAGTTACCCACGGGTAACCCCATTTATGGAGGTACCCCTAGTTACCTCACCCCTCCATGCCAAATTGAAAAAGTGAGTTTAACTACCCCTGTCAACCGTAGGTCACTTTGGCAAAAGTGATACAGAGAAATAAGAGGAGATAAATTTATGATTAAAAATTATTTTATTTTAGATCATTTATATAAATAGGCTATTCCAGATAACTAAGGTTATCTTATGGATAAAGAGTGATAACTCAAAGAAGATAATTAGAGATAAAAAGGAGAATAAAAAATATTATAATAAAATTGCTTAAATTTATGGTACACCTTGAAATATCACCCATCAAAATCAAGTGGACCATAACACAATTTTTAACTAGGTTTTCATGACATGCAGCAGCGGCATGAGCATCCATATCCTCAGTTAATTAAGTGTACGAACTTTAAGTCTGCAAAACCTAAGACTACTCGAATTTGAGTCCCAAATCAACCAACCCCTATTGGAATGAATTTGGATGTTGCAAGAGTTGGTGCACATAATGGGTTAATACTTACTACAAATTTTATGCCTAAAGAATAATTCTCTTATATGCATAATTACCAGAGGAGTATTATTCTCAAAATAGTATTTATATCCATAGATGTAAGTGTTACCATACATGCACTTCATGTAGATACTCTCTCACAAAGTGTGTCCGACTCGAGAAGACTTTAATGAGTTGACTATTGAGGGGCTCGAGATTAGAGCTCGGGTGTTGAGGTAGAACGGAGAAGCAAAGGTTTTCGTTGGAGTCGACCCGACTTATAAGAAGTCAATCTAGTTTTTTAGAGACAACCCTTCGACGATTAAGTAATATTTTTGACGGGGGCTTATCTCGATCCGAGAAATGAGATGAAGAAACGAGAGATGGCAATGTACATGCAGTTGGACTATATCTTGCTGACACTATTTATCCTTGCTCTACCTACGACTATTGACCTTCTTTTGAAGGTTGATAGCGGTTAGAAAGAAGAGGTGTTATCTGATGTGGAACTAAGTCTTTTAAGGGTATGTTTGATAACACTTAATAAACATCTAATATATGAAATAACTATTTTTAAATTTTAGATCATTTGATAAAAAATCTGAAATAATATCTGATTTTATCACTTAAATTTGAAAAAAAAATCAATTAATTTTTAAGTTAGGAGAAATCAGTTTTTTTTTAGACCCACAACTTTTTCAACCACAGTAGCATCAAGTCGTCAAAATTAGATAGTCGGCGACTAACGGTTGCCAGAATCTAACAACTTCATCGGGGACTAGTCGTCAGATTTCGACAGCCAACGACTGGCGAGTTGTCGGATTCTGACGAACTGTCGACGGAATCTAGCAACTCTGCCCATGACCAGTCGTTGGATTCTGA
This sequence comes from Colocasia esculenta, assembly GCA_014218235.1. Classification (NCBI taxonomy): domain Eukaryota; kingdom Viridiplantae; phylum Streptophyta; class Magnoliopsida; order Alismatales; family Araceae; genus Colocasia; species Colocasia esculenta. The sequence continues at coordinate 66,795 of JACBKR010000125.1, read as the reverse complement.
TGACTCCACTAGCGACCATTCGTCGAATTCTAGAGGCTGAAGACTAGTGAGTCGTCAGATTTCAGCGGACTGTGCCGACGATCAGCCCAGATGTCGCGACTCTGTCAGGGCCAAAATCTGGCGACTTGTCGACGATCGACAAATTCTCCAATCATCGGATTTTGACGATCGACAGATCATCGACCGTCTTTTCATATATTAAGATGTTAAAAAAACTTAAATATAATATTTTATCAAATAATATATTAATTTAGATTTATTTAAGTTAATTATCAAACAACTCTTAATAAATATTTAACATATATTAAGTACTTTTTAAGTTTCAGATTTAGAGAATAGATGTGAAATAAGATGTCAGACTTAAGTGTTATCAAATGTCACCTAAGTGCCTTCTTTCTTCTCCTCTTTGCTCTCTCTTTCAATGACCAGAGTTGGAGCCCATAAGCATAATAGCTCATTTGCCAAATGGATTGGATCCAGTCCAGATCAGGTGCTCTATGGAGGGGTGTTGGGTATAGACTCTCTTATGTGGGCCGGGTTTAGTTCCGGCCTACACAAGAGCCCACCTAGGGCTGCCCAATACCATCCCGAGATGCATACACACACTAGGTGTGGCCCATGGAGTCAGATCAAAGATGGGCTCGCCCAAATCTTCACATCTCTGGATGGGCTCGGTGATGTCCGCTCCAATGCACCTCCAAGCCTCAGGGGTGCACCATCTATGATCAGAGTGTGAATCGGATGGCTAGAAAGTTTAGGAAAATAATAAAGACCAATCAGACGCTCTATTCGGCCGATGGTGGTCAGTTCATTATCAATTTTTTTTAAAAATTATTTATTCTTTAGTTGATCAACAACCGCGATCCGACGACGCAAATATAAACCTCGAATGAGCTCCTCAAGATCTATTTTTTTTGTAAAAAAAAATATGTTTTTAAAAAAAGGTTAATTGGTGTAATGGGAGTTTAATGAGACCACCTAGTGAGGAAAGGTAAAGCTCATCAATTAATACTTGTTGTATACAAGGATTCTTGTGCCTAGATAACCTAGAAACCGAGTCCTATGTCACTTTGTTAGAAACTTTCTAGTCTCTTTTTTAAGTTCTATCATCCCATGTGGATCGATGATTAGGTGACTTTATAAGATGATTAGGCACAAAGTATTACACAACATAAATTTATCAGATGACAAATGAAATTATGGATAAGCATAAAAAATTTCCTTTCTAAACTTTCCCTTGTTTTCTCCCTTGGCCAATAGAAAAGTATCATTAACTTTTAAACAAATGTATGCCAGTATACTTCATCATACTTTTCACAAAGTAACCTACTTTTTCCAAGATTCCAACACACTTGTAAGCTGTTCCAAAATAAACTGTTTGAAAAGGAAATCTTAAGAGTCACACAAGGAGGACTTGTTGGTGTGTGTTGGAAAAAAGGATTTGAGGTGGTCCATGCAGGTGACAATTTCTCTTGGCTCCATCACCACCAACCAAAAACCTCCACCCCACCTAACTTAAATGGTGAGGAGGAGGTGGTAGTGGTCTGTCTTGTTGATGTGGGTTCTTCCTCCACCATCCACCAATGGCTGAAAACAACCAATCAATAATAGAACAGCTTGCATACAATTACTGCTGATTGATATATATGATATCTCTAGATTTGGCATACCTTTATATGCTTCTCACATACCACATGGGCCAATGTGGATTAGTAATTAGTGATCCATCTGATTAGTAAAGAACAAGGTGGCATATATGGTATATGAGTGAATAAGAAAAGTATGAATAAAATAGTTAATACTTTAAATTAGAGTACTCCCAAAAAGAGGCTAGCCTTTCTTACATGGAGTTGTCTTCTTCTTTTTTTATGTTTTTTGTCTTCCTTTTTTGTTAAATATTTTCTTTCATCACTTAGGATTCCCTTAGGAATCAAAAGAAAGACCGCTGCCTCAACATGGAAGAATCCAACTTAAGAATGATTGGCCTATGGACCTGTTGATGTCATTAGCATCAACTAATATATTATGGAACAAGTTTGGATTTGATTTTGGAGTTATAAAGCCAAGGCTAAAGAATTCAATGCTTGATATTTTATATTGAACCACCAATTGACCATGCATGTGGGAGAAACATTAGGATGTTCTAACATCTCTTTTGGTTGAGGAACCAAAATTGTGTTATTTCCTAGAAGAAAATTAGCTAATTTTTGTAGTTCTAACCCTGGTGAAATGGATCTCTTATGTTTTATGGACCTAGTAGTTATACCCCACTTCCATTTTTTGGATCCACTTATCACCCAATATGACTTTGAAAACAGTTCACATCCTTTTTTGTTCAATGCACAAATAAGTTAGGGAAAAAGAATGAAAGGGAGGGAAAATTGGGGGTTATGTGGCAAAGGGGCACAATCTACACAGGTTGTCTCTAGTTTATAGTTCCCCAAATTAGGCTCACACAAACTTGAACCCTACAAAATAAAAAAAAGCTTCTTTTATTCTCCTAATGCAACTAAAAAAATGCATATATACCAATATCTTACACCATCTCGTAAGCCCTCTCTCTCTCTCTCTCTAACTCATCACTAAAATCCACATCACACAAAGTAAGAAGCTGAGGTAGAAGAGAAAAGAATACACCAACATCATTTAACAGTACATACATTACATACATATCACCCCATCCCCAAAAACATAAAATGAGAAGAACAAAGAAGAAGAAGAAGAAGAAGAGGTAGTAAGAAGGAGAGACCCAATTTAAATACCCATCAAGAGGGAGAAAAATTAAAAAAAAAAGAATAAACAGCGGAAAAGACCGAAAAGGGCATCCATAAATCAGAAAATTTCGACCCACGGCCGCGGCCCCTCAGCAGAAGAGGAAGCCGAAGGCGAGCGCCGACAAGGAGGCGAGCGCCGCCACGGGCGCAGCGATGGAGACGGCCCCAGAGACGGGGCTGGGGGCGGGGGCGTCGGCGGCGGACACCGTCTCGACGAGGGCCGAGGCGGCGACGACGGCCACGGCGGCAGCGGCGAGGAACCTCTGCTTCAGACCCTTCTCCATTGCTGCCGGCTTTGTCTGGTGCCACGCCCCCCTTTCTCGCTCTCTCGATCTGTCTACGGAGCGCAGGGAGGTGGAAGAGGACGAAGACAAGGGGGAGTTGTGTGGGTGCCGAGAGCGGAGAGCAGAGGGCGACGATGGGGGTGGCGAGGGGTCTTATAGGGGACCTGCGGGGGCCCGCCTCCAGACAGGTCCGGGCTGGAATGGCCTGTCCTTTCTCCCCCACCCCTCCCTCCTCCCACCCCTTTCCCTCTCCCACCACCTTCCCTAATTCCCCGTCTCACATTCACAAAGGCGCGATCTTTTTCTATTAATTACTGCGGCGCTGACAGGGTGTCCTCCCCCGCCCGTTTTGCCATACAGCTGGCTGGAGGGCCTGCGGCGGTGGTGCTGCTCGCTGGTGATGGTGGTGGTGTGGGGACGCCCGCCCCTCCTCCCTCCCCTTCTGTCCCTAACCACCGCCATTTTCGTTTGATTCCTTCTCCTCCCATGACTTGCACGCCACCTGTTTGTGGTTTTGACTGAGAAAGCACTATTCGAGACAAAGATATCTGTGGATGGGCTGGGGCCGGCTGTCTTTGGCCAAAACTCCTTTTTTTTACTTTTACCTAGGCAAGCACCTTGCTGACCTCAGAAATTTCCGCGTTTTATGTAGGGGTTGGCAAGTCCCTGTTCTCCTTTTCTTACATGCGCAGGTAGATAGATGATGACCCAAGAACTGCATCCCCCTTCCTCAGAAGTAGAATGTCCTTGCAAGGCGAAAGAGTGCTCGTGTACAATCTGTCACACCAAACACAGATATGTATACATAAAATAAGCAACCCCCCCCCCCCAGAGAACCTACTTACTCTGGACAAGCCGGCTGTGTTTGGTGTGGAGTTGGTGGGAACTTCCAAGTTCAACTTCCAAGTTCCAATTTGCCCAATTGAAAAAGGCATCTTCGGTGATGATTGGGGGGAACCAGTGATGGGGTTCTCTCTTTTCAGGTATCACTTATGCCCACAGTGCAGAGCAGGGGATGGGAAGCAGGCAGGTTAGGGGAGGAATCAGAATCCTTCCCCCCTGTGCTGGTGCTGGAGGTGGAGCTTGGAGCGAGAGAGATAGAGAGAGAGAGAGAGAGAGAGAGAGAGAAAGGTGGTGTGTAATTATTGGAGGGTAGGGGAATGGAACAGCACATGCTTTGGTCGGGCTGGCAGCAGAGATGATGGAGGATGGTGAGGGAGGAATAAAAGGAAGTACCCAACAAACCAACATGTGTTTGCTGTTGCCTGGCTGCCCTTTGGAACGTTGGGTTTGGCTGGCACGCGTGGGTCTGCCCCCTTGTGGCTTGGACTGGCCTGCTGCGGCCGTGATGCCATGCCAGTTTTTCTTTTACCCCACTCACCCACCGCATCGTGGGTCTTCCTGGGCAGGTGTGGTGTGGAGAGTGATAGGTCTTCTTGTCTGATGAGGTTTCTGCTTTGCCATCCACTATGCCATGAGAAATCTAATGCTGCAGTTTTAGAATCTGTATTTTTCATGCTGTTGGTATGCTATTTGAACAACTGTAGAATAAAATAATGCATTTTTGTTGACTTTCTGTAGTTTTAAGTCAGTTTTTCCATAATGTTGGTTTCACTTGGACATATACTGTAATCCAAAATAAAGAAATCTTAGTGTCATGGATAAACATAACCTCATTTTGCACTGTTACAAACACTGAAAAATGAAACACTGTGAAGTTTTACATTGTTTTATGATCAAAGAAACAAGGTTTAAGTGAAGCATATGAGTAACTTGTTCTTGGACATGACATGTCTTTTATTAGATTTGAATAGAAATATGAAAGAAGAATTCTCAGCAACATCAGGATCAATATTGCCGACCTTGAAAGACTATCTTCCGTCCAATTTTGATCAATGATCTGGTGTTGGGACTTAGGGTTCGTACTCATGATATCTCAATGAAAGGAGCATGTAAGTAGATTTCTCATGGCATAGTGGATGGCAAAGCAGAGCCCCCTCATGGCAGAGTGGATGGCAAAGCAGAGCCCCCACCCTGCCCCTGTTACTATTTTTTTTCCATTTTTTTGCTTGTTATAATGGGCATGAAGGCATGAGAGAAGAACTTGAAAAGATTTTACGGAAGTTTTTGTATTAGTTCTTTTCCAAAAAAAAAAAAAACAAAAACAAATAACATAGCTGCACAGTACAGAGAAGGTTGCGTGAAGAAGGCTCTTTGTTTGTGTTCCCTACCCATGTGGTCGGACCCAAAGTTTGGTGATCAAAATAGTCTTCTATTTCCATTACTTTTATCTGATGCTGGATGGTAAGAAAGTATATCATTAGTTTAGAGGGTATTGGATTATTTTTTTGCAATCTACATTAGCTCTACTGCAAGACTTATCCTATAATAAGCATTTCTCTTCTAGAGAAAGTTAAGTAGGCAGAATAGGGAATCCTACGGTGCTAGTTTTTGTCATATTTTGTATGCTTAATTTAAAATGATATTAAAAGTAATTTAATTTAAGTTCTTCAAATAAAAGCATAAAATGTTAGCTTTTGGTTCTATGGCATGCAAGCCGAGCATCCCCTTTTTTTTCTTGGCCTTGCTACTCTCAAATCTCTTTCGACAAATATTTATTGTACTTCTCACTTGCATTTTTTAGTGTATTTTTGGTCTTTTCATTGACTAATATATTGATAACATGATTTGACATGCCGCACTAGTGCACACGGGCGTATCGTATTGTACCATGTTAAGAAAACATTTTCCCCACGATATACATGAACAGTGTTATTTTTCCAAACATTTATTGGTGGTAGGTACCGCACCAGCACAAACACTGCATGACCGGGTCATGTAATATTTCCAATCATGATTAATGACATATTATGCCTACTTAATAAAAAGTTAAAATTGTAATTGAAAAGTATAAATGTATTTTTTATGGTACCAACGCAAATTCAGCACTGTCAAGTCGCATAGTATGTCTAACTATGGCTAATGATGATATTATGCCCACCCAATAAAAAAGTTAAAATTGTAATTAAAAAGTATAATAAATATCTCTCAATCCAGACATGCACTACTGCATACCCTCCATCTTGCAGACCTTTATTTTAGAGTGTAAATATGGTCCAAATCGAAAAATCGAACGAACTGGACGGTTCTGTTCGGTTCGGTTTCACGAACCTTGTTGTTTAGTTGGTTTTAGGTTGGGAAATCGAAATGAACCGAATATATATAATATATAAATAATATAATATATAAAAAATCACTAGTAGCGCAGTGGAAGGAGGTTGTTGTTGTGTTTGGCCGCACGTGCGGTGGTCGTGAGGTCGAAATTCGTGATCGCCGGAAAAGCCACATTTTGCCTGTTTTCTAGAAAAAAAAAATATCAATTTTTTCAGAAAAATATTAGTTTCGATTTGAATCGAACCGTTATACACCCTTACCTCCACTCTTCAAAACCGGATCCTCTCAGTGCGTCGCAGAGGGGACTCGGCCTGTACTTTGTGGGTGATGGATTTTTGTATTTTAACTCACCTTATGTAATATTTTTTATGTTTTACATATAAAGATAGAAATGTAAAAATTCATCTCACCTTATTGTACTGACACGAGTCTCCTCCTGCAACGAGAGGATAATTAGTTTCCCACTCCTCGAATATCTGCACCAGATCAGGACATCACAACGGATCATTACCCATGTTGGCACAGTACTTAGCTGGCTGTGTTTGGTCCGCACGAGTTTATCCTAAATGCCTAATCGTGTACTAGATTTATGTATAAATCTATACTATTCTAATAAAACTCAGTTCTGGAGCAGCCACGTGGCAGCACCAGAAGTAGAGTTTTCTCGCCTAAACCTCACCACTAAATCTATCTATATCGTAGCTAAATATGGTTAAGCAAAATCCGGGTAAACAAATCCTAACATATAGCAGCTAACATAAAATAATAAATCTATCAACTTTAACACACCTCCCGTAAGGCAAGTCTCAAATATAATTGTCACCTAAATCAACGAAGAAATCTTTCTAAACAAGGTAAGATACTCACCATCTAAAAAATCTTGCTAAACCGAGTAGACCATAACTTTTTAGAAAAAAATTCAATTTAAGCATATGTTCGTGCAGTCCACCTTTGTAACACCCTCCCTCCGACCGCACACATACATACATAACCTTTGATCGGAAGAGGGGTTACACTAACAAACTTTCGTTATGGGTAGATATATCCGTGCAATGCACAAAATGGCAAACCATTCCACAAAGGTATCAGAGAACACATTAAACTTCACAAGGTAACAAAGTATTAATATTCATTATTTACAAAAGACAAGTTTCTCTCTCTAACTTAATACATCAACAACTAAAATAAACTGCATTATTCTTCTTCATCTCTTCATCGTCCGCAGCGGAATTAGGATTCACATGTAGCTGAGATTATACACACCTTCAATCTGAAAGGGTGGAGGAAACAAGGCGTGAGTCGGAAGGACTCAGTAGGTGACAGTAAATATAAAGATAGGAGTTTCAAATTTTAGAGCTTCAAGAATATTCAGAAAGTGCATATATGGAACAAACATAATTGCTCATGAATCTTCATATTGACATAAACATATAGCCAAGAAAATTCATAACGGGCTCAGATGTATCTTAGAACAAAAGTCATATTGTCTTTCAAAATTCATATCATAACTTGATTTCGGAACAAACTTGACAGGCATCACTGCTCTCAAGAGGTTACTATATAGACGTAATTTCATCCTCAGTGCTAGGCGATTCCAGCACCTTAGATCTTGTTCATTGCGCAAGAACGGGGTTTATTACCCACCTCGTCAGTCCATTGACTGGGATTTACCTACAAACTGTCGCCCTCAGCTGATCACAAGTGGCTGGTGCTACCACAAGTGATCCTAAACCCTCTTTGAAGAGAGCACTGTCATCAGATCATAAACTCTTTTCATGAGCATAACAAAGATTGGAAATCCAAATGTAGTTGATTGAGAATTAATACAGATATCTTGGTGACAAAGTAGCTCAGAGTTCATGAGTACAAGAAAGACAATTGGCTGAGACAGGGTTATGACTCAAGCCAATAACTTCGGAAGATTTGAATCATATAAGAATCCAAAAGAAATGGAGATCCATAATGGTCATCACAAATTATTCACATCTCATAAGGTGTTCAAAATATGAACTCTCAAGTGGTCAAGTTTTATAACCTTCATTACCGAATATCGAAGAATAGACTCAATCGGAGTACTATTCGTAATTGAAACTTTAAAATAATTCAAGGAGAGTTAAGGTACTCAAGTGGATGAATTTTTCAGTAACATGACAGTAAATATCAAGGTAATGAGAGGGTAACTTCCTTGGCTTTTAGGATGAAGTTTTGGCATGGATTCAGACATGAAAGAGTGCAGAAATTTGAATTAGCACTGCATCTGTCGACAGACAGGAAGGAGCTGTCGACAGATGAGAGCAGACAAAGCTCAGGTTGTCTGGCTCTGTGTGTATCTGTCGACAGATGCAAGGGATCTGTCGACAGATCCACACAGTCCAGAAACCTGAAGTTCTGTCAGACGTGCGTCTGTCGACAGATTTGGACTGTCTGTCGACAACCGCCTATTTCTCACTCATAATGGCTTAGAATGTACTCTAAACATGCTGACAATGGAACCTATGAATCAAGACATGATGTATATCAAATAGAAGAGTCTAATTATAGTCCTCACAGTGGTTTATAAGCTAAACAAATGGGATAGAACAAGAGGGTTGCAATTCAAACTAGTTTAGCTAGAAACTAGTATGGCATAGTACTGGAAATATGGTCCTTATACAAGGATAGATGGAAATATTTCCACAAGATAAACTCTCAAACTCAAGGTATTTAATGCTCCAAAATAAAGGTTTGAGGTACAACATCTAGATGGAAAGAGATCACAATGTTCTAAGATATCGAAATTTCCATCAAGGCTCTATAATATAAACATGAACCAAGGGTGGAAGAAGAAGATAGAAAATAGTCTTTAGAGTGGAACAAGGTTGTTCTTCTCCCATTAAGAACGTGTTTACCGAAACTGAAAGAAAAATAGAATAGCTTCAGTGTATCATCTTGTAGGCTTATCAAGAAGATTTTCTTATCATGTGAGGAGGACAGAACCGAATCAATGGAAGATGAAACCTACTTAATCTGTAATAGAAGTGAAGATGCTCCTTAGTAACTATATGATTCCAAAGGTAATTGGAGAGATCAAACAAAAGAATCTGAGATTACAATCTCATATGCAAACTTATCCATGACTTGTTAACGAGCTCAAAGGCCACTTGTGTAAGGCCATGATCTTTCTAACCAGAGCAGAGGGTAAAGATTTAGAAGGAGAATAGGAACCTATAGACATACGTACTTACACACGATTTATGAGGATGGTTACACAGTTCATATGAGGATTTGCAAGTTTAAGACAAGTATATAGAGATCCTGAACTCTTTAGCCAAGGTCAGAGACAAGGATTTAGAAAAGAAGGAAGAACCCTTCTTGACTTCAAGATCAACGAAATCCTTGAATACATCTAATTAAAAATGAAGCAAAGCAAGAAGAACTATACAGGTCATGGCACAACAGGAGACATGGTTCCTACGAATGAGAAACCATGAGCATATACATAGGAAACTGAGAAGGATTGGAGGTATGCCACCTACTTGACTTGGTGAAGACAAAGGTACTTCTTTTCTCCTCAACAAAGGAATCAACAGAAGCAGGAGAGGGAAACTTGTAGAATAGCCATCTCAATTTTAATTGGAGCCTCTTAACACCTCCAGGAGCACAGCAGCAGCAGCTACGGCCAAGCAACTACAGGACCAGGAAGAACAAGAGTGTTCGAAAGATGCATACGATGGGTGTTGGGGTTTTTTATAACCCAACAAACCTTCTCATGCATGATGGCACGTTGGTTGCCCATGTGTCATGGTAAGAATCCTTTGATTCTTACCTTAACACGTATCCAATGCAACTTACCATTTGGTTACACATAAGTAACCGCGCAATGATGGCCTATCCTTGATGTAATGGCCTCTTTAGGAGCCTTACACGTACCCCACTGGAATTTCCCAAAAATTCCATCCCGTAATTACCACATAATTCAGCTGGTCCAATGTTTACTATGTAACACCTCTAAATGGTGTCCATTTGTCACGAAATTTTAACCATAGGCTAATACGATGGTTTACAAATTGTAGTAATTTTTTTTTTTTTTAGTTTAATTTATTTTATTTTATAGTAGGTGAAAATCACCCGAAAAATAGTCGCGTCGACTGTACCTTGAAATCCGTACGTCGAAAATTCGGATTAATTACACATTTAATTTCTCCACATTTTTTTGGAAATTATGATGTTCTTAGATTTTTATTTTGATGTTGTTTTCCGGTATCGCCCTGTGGAGGACGCACATCGAGGTGCGACACTGGGACAATGTTCATTACCATTATTAAGTCTATAATCTAATTCTCACATTTTAATAACAACCCAAGGTATTTTAACCAAATTACTTCTATTTTCATAACATTTTTAATTCTGGGGGTTACAACCTTTTCTTTGTTTAAGAACAAACTTTTCCTGTTTAGTTTAACAAATTTTTGTAATAAAAATTCTATATTTTTATAATAATATTTTTATTTATCTTAATATTTTATAAACACTACTGTGCATGGCACGGGTTTTCAACTAGTATATACATATAAGGTAGAGAGAGAGAGGTCAAATTATCTAGTTTAGGAGGACCTACTGCATATATTTCCACATCCCCAGTGGAAAAAGCCACATATTTGCGATATCCTTGGGTAACCAAATGAAAAAAATGAGAGAATTAACTATCACTTTGATTTTGTGGGATTTATTTTTAAGTCTCTGGTATTATATAAGTCTTTATGTAAGTTCTTCTTTTATAATTATGTAACTCATGGACTTAAAATAAATCTTACAAAATTATTGACTGATCATAATTCTCTAAAAAAAAAAAAACTTGGCTTCCATTTCCTTTGCGTATGCTGCTAGAAAGCAAGTTTATCAGATTGTTGATTGCCTAACCTTTGTAATTACTTAAAAGCTGGGAGTCGCAGTAGGCAGGGGCCCCACCGCACCGCGTGCACCAATGAGCACACGATGTGCAAGATTATTTTATTTTTAAAAGAAACTAACTTATTACATCTTTTAAATTTCTTATAACTTGGTCGGAATGAGATTTGAATCTCATACCTCATCCTGATGCTTGAAGGGCTAATCATTAGATCACTTCTTAATAGGGTGTTTAGTTGTAGTTTTTTACCTCTTATTCTCTAAAATTTAAAAACAAAAAAAAAATGCTCACTAATATATTTGGTACATAAATTTTTTTTAGGAAAGAAATTTTACCTGTGTAAAACTCTCTCTAAAAAAAACAACTATTCACCCTTTTTTTTTTTCAAAACACTCGTTGCTCTCCCCTCCCCCCCCCCCTCTGCGCCCTCCCTGCCTCCCTGGGCACCCCCCAGGCCGGTGGCCCTCTGCCCTCCTTCCCCTCCCTGCCACCCCTGCGCACCCCCTCCCCCCTTCCCTCTGCCCTCCTCCCCCCACTATGGCGCCCTTGTGCACCCCCCCCGGCCTCGGCCCCCCCTCCCTCGGCCCTGCCCCCCCCCCCCCCCCCGGCCCCTACACGCACCCCTCCCCCCCTTCCCCTCCAACCCCGGCCCCCCCTCCTTGCCCCTGTGCACCCCTCCCCCCGTTCCCCCCCCCCCCCCGACCCTGACCCCCCTCCCTCTCCCCTGCGCGCACCCCCCACCCTCCCTCACCCCTCTCCCCCTTCCCCCCCGCCCCGGCGCCCTCCCCCTCCCTCTTCCATAATTTTTAAAATAGTTCCGGCCAAACAGCAAAGAACTATTTTTCTTAATTTTAAAATTAAATTAAAAGAAACATAGTATAATTTTTTAGATAGAAATCACTTTTAAAAAAAAATTGCTCTCAAACACCCTATAAGTTCACATTATGCACATCCAAGATGTGCATGAAAATGTGAGAAGTGCTATCTACTACTCCTGATGAGCATAAGACGCGGATAATTTTTTTACCTATCTATGCACACAAGTTCAGAGACCATTTATGTCTTCTTGCTTCCTTCTTGTTTACAAAAATTAAATTAATAAAATAAAAGATATATTTTCTAAATTTTAAAGTTATATACCGATACATTTTTTTTGGGGGGTGGGGGGTGGGGGGTGGGGTTGGAAAGAGCATTGCTAATGACTTATTTAACCAGGCACACTACTACAACAACTGGTCGCCTAGCTACAGGCCACACAGGCAAACCTCTGCCTAGGCCCAAGCTTTACAGACAAACCTCCAAACATGAGTAACAGGATTGCTGCCTAAGAGCTGGTCCATTATACCACAAACCTCGATATGTCGAAAGCCACGCACAAGGTAGCAGGACTGGCTACAACGGGCCAATCCATCACACACTAAAACCACAATCGGAAGTTTACCCGAGGAAGGGTAAAACACAACGAGTGGAAGGTCTCACCACACAACTTCCACGGAGCACAGCTCCACCTCACACCTGAAAAGACTGGTACACAATGTACCACAAGAAATCGATACCCACAAAGGGTACAGGTACCTACCACCATGAGGTACCACCACAAAGCCTCAGTACAACTGTGCCTCCTACCAGGCACACCACAACGGGTCAAACCACAGCCAGCGAGTCATTATTCACAAGCCACGACCACTAGCAAAGCACGAGTCGAAAGAACGACAAAACGAACTACTGGTTCATGACGCCAGTATCCAACCCGAACAATACAGCACAAGAAGTACCTCTCAGTCTCGCAGTCATGGACGAAAGATCCAACTGCCACTCCACAACCACAAGTAAAACCAAGAACAGTGGAGACCAACCAACACACACCTGTAGACCACACAGCTGCAGGTCCATGTCTGGCACCTTTAGGGACTCTGGCCCGAGCTCCCTAAAGTGAGACACTGGAAACACAGGACTAGCTGGGGCCCAGTACGTCTACTGGTGTCCGTACCCCCAACCACGAGCTCGCTACAAGCGACCAAACACAAACTCTCACAAGTCGTCGTCCCACTGTCGTCTTTCCCTCAGTCGGACGTACAACTCAACACAGGAGTGAGTGTGTCCAGAAGACGACGCAGACCTCAGTGGTACACACAGTACCGGGACAAACCCCGAGCACTAATGTGTCTGGGTCACACAAAACCTGGGGTACCCGACTAGAGAGGTATTCCGGAATAGGCGCCGGACCACCACACTCGGCAAAGCACAACCATAGTACACGCTTATATCATCTTTATTACAAACAACGGTACACATGTGAGGAGTAGCTTGTGTCGGTCACCCTGTGGCCTACAAGCTAGCCTACACAGACACATATATAAATTACGTTAACCAATAACACCTGGTTTGTCAGTGGTCACCTTGTGACCTCCATTTCCACATTAAACTCAACTACGATAACCACTTAATACTATACTTATGCCTTACTAATCAACCATCTTAAACAATCTATAACAAGCATTAAAGGACCAAGGCTAGGTTCATGCTAGAACCTCACTGCCCAGTCACCACAAACCAACCATATATACACCGCACAAACCATGCAAACCGTATGTAAACCATGTAGACAACATGTCCACCACATGGACGACATGCTCAACGAGCGCTACAGGTGCCAATGCACCACTCACACCAACCATTCACATAAGACATCGATAGTCGGATAATCGTACCGTTTAAAACATGCACAACAGAACCTCTCGACTGAGGTCGCGACATGGAGTAATGTCGCCTTCAGAATGCGACACCCTGATATGTCGCGTTCACAAGCTGAACGTGATGGGTCGGCCTGTCGCGTTCAAACGCGACCGGGGCTTCGTCACCTTCATAGGTAGGAACCCTAATCAAGGAAACCTTTCTCTGAATCCTCCACGCAAACCACCCCAAACAGCATTCTAACCTGTTTTTCATGCTCATTTCATTGCCCTAACATGATATCTATCGTTTATAAGCGTTAAACAAACCAAACATGCACCACACACGATCCCACAAAGAAGCAAGGGGAATCTCCCTACCTTTGCAAAGAACATGCAAACCAACCATGGCACGACATCTCCCCCGCTCCATGCGACGTCCTCGCGGTGAGAGCACGCCGAAAACCACTCTGAAACGCCGAATCGCCCGAAATCCACTACAGTAGCAACCCATGGCCGAGCAGAGCTTGTGAAGCTCTGTTTGGCCGACTTGCATAAAAATGCACTGCGGTTGGGAATGCGACGTACCCCTCCATCGCGACCTGAACACGACGGTGTAGGGCGTCGCCTTCGCAAGGCCACGTCAGCATGCTGCCCAACGCGCTACATGCGGTGCGCATGCAGACGAAGACCGCCTCTCGGTCGGCAAGCAGACGCGACTACCAGGGCTGTCACGTTAAGAACGCGACGCACACCCCTGTCGCATTCACAACCAGTGAACCAACCGGTGCTATGGGCCCAAGCTTCCGACCCACTAAGCCCCACACAACGCACAGAAACCACCATCAAGGCTCAATGACCCCACATTGGTCATGAGCTCCACACCAGAGCCAGTAAACACGGATCCAAACAACCACTAAGCGAGGATCCACGAAGATCCAAAAAATGCGCTATGTTACAGTTATGCCCAGTTATTTCACTGAAGGAGTGAGAATAATCAACAAGAGGTGAATATATCGGCGATGTTCGTTCACCCATATTTACAACCTGGGGAGGAGTTCTCGCATCGAGATATCTGAAACTTTCGATCGTCGTGATAGTCCGGCTCTGAGTTGCGGCCCCACAAGTGATTCACGTAATCGAATGAAACGTTACTGCTAGAAATCCATGGAACGGGGAGATCATCGGATGGAATCATAATTTCGGTGTCCGAAACGATGGATTTTTGACTCGGAAATAATGTCTTATCGCCAACAGCAATAAAGGGCATCGAGCGCCTCTAAGTGTCGATTCCAAAATGGGATCTTATAACGATTCTGATAACCGAGCGGAGAGTTATGCTCATTTGACCGAACAGGTGTCAGAATTCGGTCGCATCAGGAGCCTGCGATGATGCTCCCGGAGAGGGATTTGGGAGCCAGAGCGGAAATCTCTGAATCTGACTTAGTGCCGACCGAGTTGAAGTGTCAATTCAAAATTGGGGCCTCGCGGGCAGTTCCGATCGCTAGGCGAAGAAATAACTGCATCTTACCGAAGGAGTGCGATAATACACACGAACCGCGGCGTAATTTCCGCCTCGGAATGGAATTCTGCGAAACTAACATCTTGTCGACCATCTCGGAGTGCGATTCTGAATTGTAGTCACATAAGTAATTCTGATACTCAGGCGGAAAGTTATGCCCAGTTCTTTACTAAAGGGGTGAGGATAATCAGGAAGGGGTGAATATATCGGTGATATTCATGCGCCCCTATTTACAACCTGGGGAGGAGTTCTCGCACCGAGATGGCCGCAACTTTCGATCGTCGTGATAGGCTGACTCTGAGTTGCATCCCCACAAGTGATTCACGCAATCACGGAAAACATTAGTGCCAGAAATAATTGGAAACAAGGAGATCATCGAATGGAATCGCAATTTCAGAGCCCGAAACGATGGATTTTTGACTTGGAAACAATGCCTTATCACCAGAGGCAGCAAAATGCGATGAGCGCCTCTGAGTCCCAATTTTGAATAGGGGTCTTATAAGCTATTCCGATAACCGAGTGGAAAGTTATGCCCATTTGACCGAAGAGGTGTCGAAATTCGATCTCATCTGGAGCCTGCGATGATGCTCCCAGAGAGGAGTTTGGGCGCCAGAGCAGAACGCTCTGAATCTGACCTAGTGCCGACCGTGTCGTAGTGTCGATTCTGAATTGGGGCCTCGCGAGCAGTTCCTATCGCCGGGCGAAGAAATATCTGCATCTTACGAAGGGGTGCGATAATGGGTGTACTTGTACACACGAACCGCGGCGTAAATTCCGCTTCAGAATGGAATTCTGCGGAACCAGCGTCTTATCGACTGTCTCAAAGTGTCAATTTCGAATTATGGTCACATAAGAGATTTCGATACCCGGGAGGAAGTTATACCCTATTCTTTCACTAAAGGGGTGAGAATAATCAAAAAGGGGTGAATATATCGGCGATGTTTGTCCGCCCATATTTACGACCTGGGGAGGATTCTCGAGCCTACATGGCCTCAACTTCTGATCATCGTGATAGGTTAGATCTAACTTACGGCCCCACAAGTGATTCGCGCAATCGAGGGAAACGTTACTGCTAGAAATCCTTGGAAACGAGGAGATTATCAGATGGAATTACAATTTTGAAGCCCGAAAAGATGGATTTTTGACTCGGAAACAATGTCTTATCACCCATGGCAACAAACGGCGACGAGTACCTCTGGGTGCCAATTCAGAATTGCGGTCTTATAAGCGATTCTGATAACCGAGCGGAAAGTTATGCCCGTTTGACCGAAGGGGTGTAAGAATTCAATCGCATCGGGAGCCTACGATGATGCTCCCGAAGGGATTTGGGCGCCGGAGCAAAAATCTCTGAATCTAACCTAGTGCCGATCGGGTCGAAGTTTCAATTCCAAATTGGGGCCTCGCGGGCGGTTCCCATCGCCGGGCGAAAAAATATCTGCATCTTACCGAAGGGGTGCGATATTGGGTGTACTTGTACACACAAACTGCAGAGTAATTTCCGCCTCATAACGAAATTCTGTGAAACTAGCGTCTTGTCGACCGTCTCAGAGTGTCGATTCTGAATTGTGGTCACATAAGCGATTCTGATACCCGGGTGGAAAGTTTTGCCCAGTTCATTCACTTAAGGGTGAGAATAATCAGGAATAGGTGAATATATCGGCGATGTTCGTTCACCCATATTTACAACCTGGGGAAGAGTTCTCGCACCGAGATGGCCATGACTTTCGATCGTTGTGATAAGCCGGCTCTAAGTTACGGCCCCACAAGTGGTTCGCGCAATCGCAGAAAATGTTACTGCTAGAAATCCTTGGAAACGAGGAGATCTTCGGATGGAATCGCAATTTTGGAGCCCAAAATAAAGGATTTTCGACTTGGAAACAATGTCTTACCATCAACGGCAGTAAAGGGCATCGAGCGCCTCTGAGTGTCGATTCTAAATATAAGCGATTCCAATAATCGAGCGGAAAGTTATGACCGTTTGACTGAAGGGGTGTCGGAATTCAATCGCATCAGGAGCCTGCGATGATGCTCACGGAGAGGGATTTGGGTGCCAGAGAGGAAATCTATGAATCTGACTAAGTGCCGACCGGGTCGAAGTGTCAATTCCGAATTGGGGCCTCGCGGGCAGTTTCGATCACGGGCGAAGAAATATCTACATCGTACCAAAGGGGTGCGATAATCGGTGTACTTGTACACACGATCCGCGGTGTAATTTCCGCTCATAATGGAATTTTTTGAAACCATCGTCTTGTCGACCGTCTCGGAGTGTCGATTCCGAATTGTGGTCACATACGTGATTCCGATACCCAGGCGGAAAGTTATGCCCAGTTCTTTCACTGAAAAGGTGAGAATCAAGAAGGGGTGATATATCGGTGATGTTCGTGCGCCCATATTTACAACCTGGGGAGAAGTTCTCACACCAAGATGGCCACAACTTTCGATCGTCGTGATAGGCCGGCTCTGAATTGAGGCCTATAATTGATTCGCGCAATCGAGGGAAACGTTACTGCTAGAAATCCTTGGAAACGGGGAGATCATCTGATGGAATTGCAATTTTGGATCCCAAAACGAAGAATTTTCGACTTGGAAACAACGTCTTATCGCCAATGGCAACAAAGTGCAACGAGCGTCTCTAAGTCTCGATTCTGAATTGGGGTCTTATAAGCGATTCCGATAGCCGAGCGGAAAGTTATGCTCGTTTGACCGAAGGGGTGTCAGAATTCGATCGCATCGAGAGCCTGCGATGATGCTCCCGGAGAGGATTTGGGCGCCGGAACGAAAATCCCTGAATCTGACATAGTGCCGACCGAGTCAAATTGTCAATTCCGAATTGGGGCCTCGCAGGCGGTTCCGATCGCTGGGCGAAGAAATATCTGCATTTTACTAAAGGGGTACTATAATCAGTGTACTTGTATACACAAATCGCGGCGTAATTTCCGCCTAAGAACGGAATCCACTAAACCAGCATCTTGTCGACCGTCTCGGAGTGCCGATTCCAAATTGTGGTCACATAAACAATTATGATACCCGCACGAAAAGTTATGCCCAATTCTTTCACTAAAGGGGTGAGGATAATCAGGAAGGGGTGAATATATCGGCGATGTTCGTCTGCCCATATTTACGACCTGGGGGAGTTCTCTCGCCGAGATGGATGCAACTTCTGATCGTCGTAAAAGGCCGGCTATGAGTTGCGGCCCCACAAGTATTCGCATAATCGAGGGAAACATTACTGCTAGAAATCCTTAGAAATAGGGAGATCATCGAATCGCAGCCGTAATTTTCGACTCAAAAACAACGTCTTATCGCCAAAGGCAACAAAGTGTGACAAGCGCCTCTGAGTCCCGATTACGAATTAGGCTCTTATAAGCAATTCCGATAACCGAGCGAAAAGTTATGCCCATTTGACAGAAGAGGTGTCGGAATTCGATCTCATCGGGAGCCTGCGATGATGCTCCTAGAGAGGGATTTGGAAGCCGGAGCGAAAATTTCTGAATCTGACCTATCGTCGATCGGGTCAAAGTGTCGATTCTGAATTAGGGCCTTGCGGGCGGTTCCGATCGCCGGGCGAAGAAATATCTACATCTTACCGAAGGGGTGCAATTATCAGTGTACCTGTACACACGAACCGCGGCGTAATTTCTGACTCGGAACGGAATTCTGCGAAACCAGCATCTTGTCCTCGGAGTGTCGATTCTGAATTGTTGTCACATAAGCGATTCTGATACCCGGGCGAAAAGTTATTCCCAATTCTTTCACTGAAGGGGTGAGAATAATCAGGAATGGGTGAATATATCGGCGATGTTCGTGCGCCCATATTTATGATCGGGGGAGGAGTTCTCGCACCGAGATGGCCGCAACATTCAATTGTCGTAATAGGTCGGCTATGTGTTGTGGCCTCACAAATAATTCACGCAATCGAGGGAAATGTTACTGCTAGAAATCCTTGGAAACGGGGAGGTCATCGTATGGAATCGTAATTTTGGAGCCCGAAACGATGGATTTTCAACTCGAAAATAATGTCTTATCACCAAAGGCAACAAAGGGTGACGTGCGCCCCTGGCTGCCGATTCCGAATTGGCGTCATATAAGTGATTCCGATAACCGAGCAGAAAGTTATGCTCATTTGATCGAAAAGGGTGTCGGAATTCGATCGCATCGGGAGCCTGTGATGATGCTCTCGGAGAGTTATTTGGGCGCCGGAGCGGAAATCTCTTAATTTGACCTAGTGCCAACAGGGTCAAAGTGGCGATTCTGAATTGGGGCCTCGCGGTAGTTTCAATCGTCATGCGGAGAAATATCTACGTCTTACCGAAGGGTTACGATAATCGGTGTACTTGTACACACAAACCGCAGTAGAATTTCTGCGTCGGAAGAAAATTCCGCGAACCAGCATCTTGTCGACCGTCTCGGAGTGTCGATTCCTAATTGTGGTCACATAGGTGATTCCGATACCCAGGCAGAACGTTATACCCAATTCTTTCAGTGAAGGGGTGAGAATAATCAGGAAGGGATGAATATATCGGTGATGTTCGTGTTCCCATATTTACAACCTGGGGAGGAGTTCTCGCACTGAGATGGCCGCAACTTCCAATCGTCGTGATAGGACGCCTCTGAGTTGTGGCCCCACAAGTGATTCACGCAATCTAGGGAAACATTACTGCTAGAAATCCTTGGAAACAAGGAGATCATCGGATGGATGTGCAATTTCGAAGCCCGAAAAGATGGAGTTTCGACTCGGAAACAATGTATTATCACCAAAGGCAACAAAGGGCAACGAGCGCCTCTGGGTGCCGATTCCCAATTGTGGTCTTATAAGTGATTCCGATAACCGAGCGAAAAGTTATGCCCGTTTGACCGAAGGGGTGTCAGAATTCGATAGCATTTGGAGCCTGCGATGATGCTCCCGGAGAGGATTTGGGCGCCGGAGCGAAAATCTCTGAATCTGACCTAGTGCCGACCGGGTCGAAGTGTCAATTCCGAATTGGGGCCTCGCGGGCGGTTCTCATCGTCGGGTGAAGAAATATCCGCATCTTACTGAAGGGGGTGCGATAATGGTTGTACTTGTACACACAAACCGCGGCGTAATTTCCGCCTCATAACCGATATCCGGGAAACCAACGTCTTGTCGACCGTCTCAGAGTGCCGATTGTAAATTGTGGTCACATAAGAGATTCTGATACCCGGGTGGAAAGTTATGCCTAGTTCTTTCACTGAAGGAGTGAGCATAATCAAGAAGGGTGAATATATCGGCGATGTTCGTTCACCCATATTTACAACCTGGGGAGGAGTTCTCATGCCGAGATATCTGCAATTTTTTATCGTCGTCATAGGCTGGCTCTGAGTTGCGGCCCCACAAGTGATTCACGCAATCGAGGGAAAAGTTACTGCTAGAAATCCTTGGAAACGAGGAGATCATCAGGTGGAATCATAATTTCGGTGCCCGAAACGATGGATTTTCGACTCGAAAACAATGACTTATTGCCAACAGCAATAAAGGGAATTGAGCTCCTCTGAGTGCCGATTCCAAAATGGGATCTTATAAGCGATTCCGATAATCGAGCGGAGAGTTATGCTCGTTTGACCGAAGAGGTGTCAGAATTCGGTCGCATCAGGAGCCTGCGATGATGCTCCTGGAGAGGGATTTGGGCGCCATAGCGGAAATCTTCGAATCTGACTTAGTGCCGACTGGGTTGAAGTGTCAATTCAAAATTGGGGCCTCGCGGGCGGTTCCGATCGCCAGGCGAAGAAATATCTACATCTTACCGAAGGGGTGTGATAATACACACAAACTGCGGCGTAATTTCCGCTTCGGAACGGAATTCTGTGAAACCATCTTCTTGTCGACCATCTTGGAGTGTCGAATCCGAATTTTGATCACATAAGTGATTCTGATACCCAAACGGAAAGTTATGCCCTGTTCATTCACTGAAGGGGTGAGAATCAGGAGGGGGTGAATATATCGGTGATGTTCGTGCGCCCATATTTACAACCTGGGGAGGAGTTCTCGCACCGATATGGGCATAACTTTCAATCGTCGTTGTAGGCCGGCTCTGAGTTGTGGCCCTACAAGTGATTCACGCAATCGAGGGAAACGTTACTGCTAGAAATCCTTGGAAAATGGGAGATCATCTGATGGAATTGCAATTTTGGATCCCAAAACGATGGATTTTTTTACTCAGAAAGAACGTCTTATCGCCAATGGCAACAAAGTGCAATGAGCGTCTATGAGTCTCGATTCTGAATTGGGATCTTATAAGCATTTCCGATAGTCGAGCGGAAAGTTATGCTCGTTTGACCAAAGGGGGGTCAGAATTAGATCCCATCGAGAACCTGCAATGAAGCTCCCGGAGAGGATTCGAGCGCCAGAGCGAAAATATCTGAATCTGACCTAGTGTCGACTGGGTCGAAGTGTCATTCTGAATTGGGGTCTCGCGGACGGTTCTGATTGCCGGGCAAAGAAATATCCACATCTTACCAAAGGGGTGCGATAATCAGTGTACTGTACATACGAACCGTGGCGTAATTTTCACCTCAGAACGGAATTCCGTGAAACCAGCGTCTTATCGACCGTCTCGGAGTGCAGATTCCAAATTATGGTCACATAAGCAATTACGATACCCGGGCGGAAAGTTATGCCCAATTCATTCACTGAAGGGGTGAGAATCAGGAGGGGGTGAATATATCGGTGATGTTCGTGCGCCCATATTTACAACCTGGGGAGGAGTTCTCGCACCGATATGGGCATAACTTTCAATCGTCGTTGTAGGCCGGCTCTGAGTTGTGGCCCTACAAGTGATTCACGCAATCGAGGGAAACGTTACTGCTAGAAATCCTTGGAAAATGGGAGATCATCTGATGGAATTGCAATTTTGGATCCCAAAACGATGGATTTTTTTACTCAGAAAGAACGTCTTATCGCCAATGGCAACAAAGTGCAATGAGCGTCTATGAGTCTCGATTCTGAATTGGGATCTTATAAGCATTTCCGATAGTCGAGCGAAAGTTATGCTCGTTTGACCAAGGGGGGTCAGAATTAGATCCCATCGAGAACCTGCAATGAAGCTCCCGGAGAGGATTCGAGCGCCAGAGCGAAAATATCTGAATCTGACCTAGTGTCGACTGGGTCGAAGTGTCAATTCTGAATTGGGGTCTCGCGGACGGTTCTGATTGCCGGGCAAAGAAATATCCACATCTTACCAAAGGGGTGCGATAATCAGTGTACTTGTACATACGAACCGTGGCGTAATTTTCACCTCAGAACGGAATTCCGTGAAACCAGCGTCTTATCGACCGTCTCGGAGTGCAGATTCCAAATTATGGTCACATAAGCAATTACGATACCCGGGCGGAAAGTTATGCCCAATTCATTCACTGAAGGGGTGAATATATCGGCGATGTTCGTCCGGCCATATTTATAACCTGGGGAGGAGTTCTTGCGCCGAGATGGCCGCAACTTCTGATCGTCGTAATAGGCCGGCTCTGAGTTGCGGCCCCACAAGTGATTCGCGCAATTGAGGGAAATGTTACTGCTAGAAATCCTTGGAAACTGGGAGATCATCATATGGAATCACAATTTTGGAGCCCGAAACGATGGTTTTTCGACTCAGAAACAATGTCTTATCACCAACAACAACAAAGGGTGATGAGCGCCTCTGAGTGTCAATTCCGAATTGGGGTAATATAAGCGATTTTGATAACCGAGTGGAAAGTTATGCATGTTTGACCGAAGGGGTGTCGGAATTCGATCGCATCGGGAGCCTGCGATGACATTCCCAGAGAGGGATTTGGGTGCCGGAGTGGAAATCTCCGAATTTTACCTAGTGTCGATCAGGTCGAAGTGTCGATACCGAATTGAGGCCTAGCGGGCGTTTCGATCGCCGTGTGAAGAATTATATGTGTCTTACCGAAGGGGTGGAATAATCGGTGTACTTGTATGCACGAACCGCGGCGAAATTTCTGCCCCAGAACGGAATTCCGCAAAACCAACGTCTTATCTACCGTCTTAGAGTGCCGATTCCAAATTGTGGTCACATAAGTGATTTCGATACCTAGGCGAAAAGTTATGCCCAGTTCTTTCTCTAAATGGGTGTGAATAATTAGGAAGGGGTCATATTTCGGTGATGCTCATGCGTCCATATTTACAACCTGGGGAGGAGCTCTCGCTCCGAGATGTCTGCAACTTCTAATCATCGTGATAGGTTGGCTCTGAGTTGCGGCCCCACAAGTGATTCGCACAATCAAGGAAAATATTAGTGCTAGAAATCCTTGGAAATAGGGAGATCATCAGATGGAATAGCGATTTTGGAGCCCGAAACGATGGATTTTCTACTCGGAAACAATGTCTTATTACCAAAGGCAACAAAGGGCGTCGAGCGCCTCTGGGTGCCAATTCCCAATTGGGTTCTTATAAGCGATTTCGATAACCAAGCGAAAGGTTATGCCCGTTTGACCGAAGGGGTGGTCGGAATTCGATCGCATCGAGAGCCTACGATGACGCTCCCGGAGAGGGATTTGGGTGCTGGAGTGGAAATCTCCGAATCAGACCTAGTGCCGACCGAGTCGAAGTGTCAATTCCAAATTGGGGCCTCGCGGGCATTTCGATCATCGGGTTGAAAAATTATCCGCGTCTTACCGAAAGCGTGCAATAATCTGTGTACTTGTATGCACGAACTACGGTAAAATTTCAGCCTCGGAACGAAATTTCGCGAAACCAGCGTCTTGTCGACAGTATTGGAGTGCCGATTCAGAATTGTGGTCACATAAGCGATTCTGATACCCGGGCGAAAAGTTTTGCCTAATTCATTCACTAAAGGGGTGAATATATCGGCGATGTTCATTCGCCCATATTTACAACCTGGGGAGGAGTTCTCGTGCCGAGATGTCGCAACTTCAGATCGTCGAATAAGACAGCTCTGAGTTGTGGCCCCACAAGTGATTCGCGCAATCGAGGGAAACGTTACTGCTAGATATCCTTGGAAACAGGGAGATCATCATATGGAATCGCAATTTTGGAGCCTGAAACGATGGATTTTTGACTTGGAAACAATGTCTTATCGCCAACGACAACAAAGGGCGTGGAGCGCCTCTGAGTGTCGACTCCGAATTGGGGTCATATAAGTGATTCTGATAACCGAGTGGAAAGTAATGTCCATTTGACCGAAGGGGTGTCGGAATTCGATCGCATCGGGAGCCTGCGATGACGCTCCGGAGAGGGATTTGGGCACGGGAGTGGAAATCTCCGAATCTGACCTGGTGCCGACCGGATCGAAGTGTTGATTCTGAATGGAGGCCTCGCGAGCGTTTTGATCACCGGGTGAAGAATTATCCGCGTCTTACCGAAGGGGTGCAATAATCGGTGTACTTGTACGCACGAACTGCGGCGGAATTTTCGCCTCGAAATGAAATTCCGCAAAACCAACGTCTTGTCGACCGTCTCGGAGTGCCGATTTCGAGTTGTGGTCACATAAGTAATTCCGATACCCAGGCGGAAAGTTATGCTCAGTTCTTTCACAGAAGGGGTGAGAATATCAGAAAGAGGTGAATATATCGGTGATGTTTATGCGCCCATATTTACAACCTGAGGAGGAGTTCTCGCGCTGAGATGGCCGCAACTTCTAATCGTCGTGATAGGATGGCTCTGAGTTGCGGCCCCACAAGTGATTCGCACAATCGCGGGAAATGTTAGTGCTAGAAATCATTGGAAACAGGGAGATCATCGAATGGAATCGCAATTTTGGAGCCCGAAACAATGGATTTTTGACTTGGAAATAATGCCTTATCACCATAGGCAACAAAGTGCAACGAGCGCCTCTGAGTCCCGATTCTGAGTAGGCGTCTTATAAGTGATTCTGATAACCGAGCGAAAAGTTATGCCCATTTGACTGAAGAGGTCGGAATTCGATCTCATCGGGAGCCTGCGATGATGCTCCTGGAGAGGGATTTGGGCGCCGGAGCAGAATGCTCTGAATCTGACCTAGTGCCGACCAGGTCGAAGTGTCGATTCCGAATTGCGGCCTCGCGGGTGGTTCCTATCGCCAGGCAAAGAAATATTTGCATCTTACCGAAGGGGTGAGATAATGGGTGTACTTGTACACACGAACCGTGGCGTAACTTCCGCCTCAGAATGAAATTCTGCAAAAGTAGCGTCTTATTGACTGTCTCAAAGTGTCAATTCCGAATTGTGGTCACATAAGAAATTTCGATATCCGGGTGGAAAGTCATGCCCTATTCTTTCACTGAAGGGGTGAGAATAATAAAAAAAAAGGGTGAATATATCGGTGATGTTCTTCCGGCCATATTTACGACCTCGGGAGGAGTTTTCGCGCCGACATGGCCTCAACTTCTTATTATCGTGATAGGTCAGCTTTCAGTTGCGGCCCCACAAGTGATTCGTGCAATTGAGGGAAACATTACTTTTAGAAATCTTTGGAAACGGGGAGATCATCTAATGGAATTGCAATTTTGAATCCCGAAAAAATAGATTTTTGACTTGAAAATAATGACTTATCACCAATGGCAACAAAAGGCGACAAGCGCCTCTGAGTGATGATTCCCAATTGGGGTCTTATAAGCGATTCCGATAATCGTGCGAAAAGTTATGCCCGTTTGACCGGAGGGGTGTCAGAATTCAATCGCATCGAGAGCCTGCGATGATGCTCCCGGAGAGAATTTGGGCGCCGGAGCGAAAATCTCCGAATCTGACCTAGTGCCGACCGGGTCGAAGTTTCAATTCCACATTGGGGACTCGCGGGCGGTTCCCATCGCCGGGCGAAGAAATATCAGCATCTTACTAAAGGGGTGCGATATTGGGTGTACTTGTACACACGAACCGCGGCGTAATTTCTGCCCTGGAACGAAATTCCGTAAAACTAGAGTCTTGTTGACCGTCTCAGAGTGTCGATTCTGAATTGTGGTTACATAAGCGATTCTGATACCTGGGCGGAAAGTTTTGCCCAGTTCTTTAACTAAAGGGGTGAGAATAATCAGGAAGAGGTGTATATATCGACGATGTTCTTTCGCTCATATTTACAACCTGGGGAAGGGTTCTCACACCAAGATGGCCACAACTTTCGATCATCGTGATAGGCCGGCTCTGAGTTGCGGCCCCACAAGTGATTCGCACAAACGAGGAAAACGTTACTGTTAGAAATCCTTGGAAATGGGGAGATCATCGAATGGAATCGTAATTTTGGAGCCCGAAATGATTGATTTTTGACTCGGAAACAATGTCATATCACCAACGGCAATTAAGGGCGTCGAGCGCCTCTGAGTGCCGATTTTATAAGTAATTTCGATAACCGAGCAGAAAGTTATGCCCGTTTGACCGAATGTGTGTCAAAATTCGATCGCATCGGGAGCCTGTGATGATGCTCATGGAGAGGGATTTGGGCCCCAGAGCAGAAATCTCCGAATTTGACTTAGTGCCGACCGGGTCGAAGTGTCAATTCCAAATTGGAGCCTCACGGGTGGTTCCAATCGCGGGCGAAGAAATATCTACATTTTACCGAAGGGGTGTGATAATCGGTGTACTTATACACACGATCCACGGCGTAATTTCCGCCTCGAAATGGAATTCTGCGAAACAATCGTTTTGTCGACCGTCTCGGAGTGTCGATTCCAAATTGTGGTCACATACGTGATTCTCATATCCAGGCGAAAAGTTATGCCAAGTTCTTTCACTGAAAAGGTGAGAATCAAGATGGGGTGAATGTATCGGTGATGTTCGTGCACCCATATTTACAACCTGGGGAGGAGTTCTCGCACCGAGATGGCCGCAACTTGAGATCGCCGTGATAGACCGGCTCTGAGTTGCGGGCCTACAAGTGATTCATGCAATCGAGGGAAACGTTACTGCTAGAATCCTTGGAAACAGAGAGATCATCTGATGGAATCACAATTTTAGATCCTAAAACGAAGAATTTTTGATTCGGAAACAACGTCTTATCGCCAAATGAAACAAAGTGCGACGAGCGTCTCTGAGTCTCAATTCTGAATTGGGGTCTTATAAGCGATTCCGATAGTCGAGCGGAAAGTTATGCCCATTTGACTGAAGGGGTGTCAGAATTCAATGGCACCGAGAGCCTGCGATGATGCTCCCGGAGAGGATTTGGGCGCCGGAACAAAAATCGCTAAATCTGACATAGTACCGACCGGGTCGAAGTGTCAATTCCGAATTGGGGCCTCGCGGGCGGTTCTGATCGTCGGGCGAAGAAATATCCACATCTTATCGAAGGGGTGCGATAATCGATGTACTTGTGCACAAGAACCGCGACGTAATTCTGACTCGAAACGGAATTCCTCGAAACAGCGTCTTACCGAAGGATTTTCGACACGATGGATTTTCAACACGAAAACAATGACTTATTGCCAACGACAACAAAGGGCGTCGAGCGCCCCTGAGAGCCAATTCCGAAAGGGGGTCTTATAAGCGATTCCGATGACCAAGCCGAAAGTTATGCTCGTTTGACCGAAGGGGTGTCGGAATTCGATCGCATCAGGAGCCTGCGATGATGCTCCCGGAGAGGATTTGGCGCCGGAGTCAAAATCTCTGAACCTGACATAGTGCCGATAGGGTCGAAGTGTCGATTCCGAATTGGGGCCTCCCGGGTTGTTCCGATCGCTGGTGAAGAATTATCCACGTCTTATTGAAGGTGTGCAATAATCGGTGTACTTGTACACACGAACCGCAGCATAATTTCTGCCTCAAAATGGAATTCCGCGAAACCAGCGTCTTGTCGACCGTCTAGGAATGTCGATTCTGAATTGTTGTCACATAATTGATTACGATACCCAGGCAGAAAGTTATACCCAGTTCTTTCACTGAATGGGTGAGAATAATCAAAAAGGGGTGAATATATCTTTACAACCTGTGGAGGAGTTCTCGCACCGAGATGAGCCCAACTTCTTGTAGATGTGGTTATTTTCCCGATGTCCCTCCTCTCCTTTTTGGGGCGGGGAAAGGGTGAATAGCGAGAGAATAAACGGCGTCCACACGGGGAATAAAAATGGACAGAAAGTAAAGGAAAGCCACGATCGCCAGACACTTTTACTAAAAAGTACCAAAAGTAGGGACGGGTCTAAAAGGGGATGTGTACCTTTTTGGGCCCGTGGAAAGTAGCGGGATGTGTGTGCGGTGGGACCTTCCTCCTCCTTCCACCGGCCGGCCGGTGAAGGAGATTTAGCCCGAGGTACCTGAAGAGGACAGAAATGGAAACGGATTAGGCTGACGTGTAGTAAATGAAAAGGACAACGGAAGACAGTGGACAGGACATAAAACGGTGCGGGCGCACCTTCTAACTACAAAAATGAAAAACCCCTAACTAGACAGGGAGGGAAACATGCACGTGTGTGCGTGTGTGTTGTCTGGTGACCCGGACAGGGGGAGAAAAGGCTGTGAGAGCCCGGAAACAGCGTGGGGGATGGCGGCGCCTAGTCGTGGAGCGGACGGCGTGGATCGTCCTCCGGCTCCAGAACGGCAGCTTCTGGGCAGCAGGATCGTCCCACCGGAACCTCCAGTGGACGTGGAACGGAACGGCGGGTGGGCGACGCGTTGGACGGGCAGGGCTTCGCCGCTCTGGTGGTTAAGGTCTCTCTCTCCTCACTGCTGCGCAGGGGGCTTGTATATATAGACTCACTGTTTTAAATCGCGTCCAAACCAGCTGACGTTTTTCAAGAAAAATTACGGCCATAGGAAACGTCGCGATTCATAAGGTCGGCCAGATGTCCCATCAACTTGCCAAAATATGATGATTACGGCGTGCAGCGATCTCAAGAATCGTGTCGACCATAGTCGTCGCATTTCGGAAGGTCAAATCGATTTCACAACCATGACTCATTTGCGTCCAAAAAACGTGTCCATCATACTGGTCGCAATTAACAACCGCCTGTACATTTGTAACGCTGTAATTGGCGGTTCTTAATCGCTGCGTGCTGTCTGGGCGCGATTCAGAGTCTGACACCGTACTGATAGCATTCTGATGCCTGGCAGGGGCATGGTGCGTGCAGGGCGGGTAAGAATCGCGTCGTACAACCACGACGCGTTCCAGAGCCTGCCACAGGTGTCAGAACGTGTGCGCTCTGGCACAGCCTGAAATTGTTGACTTTTTAACCGCGGCGGCTATCATGGACGCCCTTTAACGTCTGTTAAGCGTTGCGTCCTGTAAGGCGGTAGCTGAATTTCGTCGGCTCAGGGCGTCGCACTTATGGCATTAATATGCATCCGCCGGTCTGGTCGCGATTTCAAACAGTGCTGATTCTTTTCGGGTTTTTCTAGACTCTTTTATAGACTTATCTAAAAGGTCCTAAAAACTTTAAAAGACAGGAAAATTCTGAAAAGTCTCAAAGTAAAACAAGAAATTCGGGGAAATCACTTAAAAAGGTAATTAAAGACAATCACATTGAGGCGTTACAATGCAACTCGTGATTTTGTCCAATTTGCGTAAAATTGGCGTGTTACACTTCTGATCGTCGTGATAGGCCGGCTCTGAGTCACGGCCCCACAAGTGATTCGCGCAATTGAGGGAAATGTTACTGCTAGAAATCCTTGGAAACGGGGAGATCATCTGATGGAATCACAAATTCGGAGCCCAAAACGATGGATTTTTGACTCGGAAGCAACGTCTTATTGCGAAAGGCAACAAAATGCGACGAGCGCCTCGAAGTCCCAATTCTGAATTATGGTCTTACAAGCAATTCCGATAGCCGAGCGAAAAGTTATGCCCATTTGACCGAAGGGGTGTCAAAATTCGATCGCATCGAGAGCATGCGATGATGCTCCTAGAGAGGATTTAGGCGCTGGAGCAAAAATCTCCGAATCTGACCTAGTGTCGACCGAGTCGAAGTGTCAATTCCGAATTGGGGCTTTGTGGGTGGTTCCGATCGCCGGCCGAAGAAATACCTACATCTTACCGAAGGGGTGCTATAATCGGTATATCTTGTACACACGAACCGCAGCGTAATTTCTGCCTCGGAATGAAATTCAGCTAAACCAGCATCTTGTCGACCATCTCGGATTGTTGATTCCAAATTGTGGTCACATAAGCAATTACGATACACGGGCAGAAAGTTATGCCCAATTCTTTCACTGAAGGGGTGAGGATAATCAAGAAGGGGTGAATATATCGACAATTTTCGTCCGCCCATAATTACGACCTGGGGGGAGTTCTCTAGCCGAGATGGCCGCAACTTCTGATCGTCGTAAAAGGCCGGCTTGAGTTGGCCCCACAAGTGATTCGTGCAATCGAGGGAAATGTTACTGCTAGAAATCCTTGGAAACGGGGAGATCATCGAATCGCAATCGCAATTTTCGACTCGAAAACAATGTCTTATCGCCAAAAGCAAAAAAGTGCGACGAGCGCCTCTAAGTCCCGATTCCGAATTGAGGTCTTATAAGCAATTCTGATAACCAAGCGAAAAGTTATGCCAATTTGACAGAAGAGGCGTCGAAATTTGATCTCATCGGGAGCCTGTGATGATGCTCCTGGAGAGCGATTTTGGAGCCGAAGCGAAAATCTCTGAATTTGACCTAGTGCCGACCGGGTCAAAGTGTCGATTCTGAATTAGGGCCTCGCGGGCGGTTCCGATCGTCGAGAGAAGAAATATCTGCATCTTACCAAAGGGGTGCGATAATTGGTGTATTTGTACACACGAACCACGGCTAAATTTCCGCCTCAGAACAGAATTCTACAAAACCAATGCCTTGTCGACTGTCTCGAAGTGTCAATTCCGAATTGTGGTCACATAAGCGATTCCGATACCCAGGCAGAAAGTTATGCCCAATTCTTTCACTGAAGGGGTGAGGATAATCAGGAAGGTGTGAATATATCGGCGATGTTCGTCCGTCCATATTTACGACATGGGGAGGAGTTCTCGCGCCGAGATGGCCGCAACTTCTGATCATCGTGATAGGTTGGCTCTGAGTGGCAACCCCACAAGTGATTCGCGTAATCGAGGGACACGTAACTGCTAGAAATCCTTGGAATCGAGGAGATCATCGGACGGAATCGCAATTTCGGAGCTCGAAATGATGGATTTTCGACTCGGAAACAATGTCTTATCTCAAAGGGCAACAAAGGGGGATGAGCACCTCTGGGTGCCGATTCCCAATTGGGTTCTTATAACCGATTCCGATAACCGAACGAAAAGTTGTGCCCATTTGACCGATGGGGTGTCAGAATTCGATCGCATAAGGAGCCTGCGATGATGCTCCCGGAGAGGATTTGGGCGGCGGAGCGAAAATCTCTAAATCTGACCTAGTGCCGACTGGGTCGAAGTGTCGATTCTGAAATTGGGGCCTCGCGGGTGGTTCCAATCGTCGGGCGAAGAAATATCTGCATCTTATCGAAGGGGTGCGATTATCGGTGTACTTGTACACACAAATCACGGCATAATTTCTAACTTGGAACGGAATTTTATGAAACCAGCATCCTGTCGACCGTCTCGGAGTGTCGATTTCGAATTGTGGTCACATAAGCGATTATGATACCCGGGCGGAAAGTTATTCCCAATTCTTTCACTGAAGGGGTGAGAATAATCAGGAAGGGGTGAATATATCGGCGATGTTCGTGCGCCCATATTTACGATCGGGGGAGGAGTTATCGCACCGAGCTGGCCGCAACTTTCAATTGTCGTAATAGGCTGGCTCTGAGTTGTGGCCCCACAAATAATTCACGCAATCGAGGGAAATGTTATTGCTAGAAATCCTTGGAAACGGGAAGGTCATCGGATGGAATCGTAATTTTGGAGCTCGAAATGATGGTTTTTTGACTAGAAAACAATGTCTTATCACCAAAGGCAACAAAGGGTGACGAGCGCCTCTGGCTCCCAATTCCCAATTGGGGTCTTATAAGCGATTCTGATAACTGAGCGGAAAGTTATGCCCGTTTGACCGAATAGGTGTCAGAATTCGATCGCATCGGGAGCCTGCGCTGATGCTCCCGGAGAGGATTTGGGCGCCGGAGTGAAAATCTCTGAATCTGACCTAGTGCTGACTGAGTTGAAGGGTCAATTCTGAATTGGGGCCTCGTGGGCGGTTCCGATCGCCAGGCGAAGAAATATCTGCATCTTAACGAAGGGGTGCGATAATGGGTGTACTTGTACACATGAACCGTGGCGTAATTTCCGTCTCATAACGGAATTCCGTAAAACGAGCGTCTTGTCGACCGTCTCGGAGTGTCGATTCCGAATTGTGGTCACATAAGCGATTCTGATACCCGGGCGGAAAGTTATGCCCAATTCTTTCACTGAAGGCGTGAGAATAATCAGCAGTCGACTTCAGCATTCGACTTCAGGAGTGGGAGTCAGCATTCGACTTTAGCAGTCGGATTTCTCAAGGCAGTCGATTTTTCCACCCCAGGACAGGCGACTTGCATGAATTTGAGTGAGGGGCAGTTTTGTCCTTGTAAATCTCGATTATGGTGCTCTAACCTCCCAGTATATATAGTAGGGCGGTCTCTCCTTGTATTTGTAGTATGATCGTTCCTGACATATAGTATTGGAACTGCTGCTGTGGCCGTGGACGTAGGAAGACTTTGCCTCCGAACCACGTAAAAATCTGGTGTTCCTGTGTTCTTCTTCTCCCTTCTTCAATCTCTTCTCCAAACTCTACGTGTGAGTTGTGCGAGAGAGGGCTGCCGATCAGGGGGACGATTCCCAAACATCGGGAGCCTGCAAAGATCCCGGAAAGGATTTGGGTGCTGGAGCAAAAATCTCTGAATCTGACCTAGTGTCGACCAGGTCAAGTGTCAATTCCGAATTGGCGCCTTGCAGGCGGTTCCGATCATCGGGAGAAGAAATATCTGCATCCTACCGAAGGGGTGCGATAATCGGTATACTTGTACACACAAACTGCGGTGTAATTTCTGCCTCGGAGCAGAATTCTGTGAAACCAGCATCTTGTCGACCGTCTTGGAGTGTCGATTTCGAATTGTGGTCACATAAGCGATTCTGATACCCGGGCGGAAAGTTATTCCCCATTATGGTCACATAAGTGATTTCGATACTCGGGCGGGAGGTTATGTCCAGTTCTTTCACTGAAGGGGTGAGAATAATCAGGAAGGGGTGAATATATCGGCGATGTTCGTGCGCCCATCTTTACAACCTGGGGAGGAGTTCTCGCGCCGATATGGCTGCAACTTCTGATCGTCGTGATAGGCCGGCTCTAAATTGCGGCCCCACAAGTGATTCACGCAATCGAGGGAAACGTTAATGCTAGAAATCCTTAGAAATGGGAGATCATCGGATGGAATTGAAATTTCGGAGCCCGAAATGATGGATTTTCTACTCAGAAACAATGACTTATCACCAACGGCAACAAAGGGCGTTGAGCGCCTCTGAGTGCCGATTCCGAAATTGTGTCTTATAAGCGATTCCGATAATCGAGCGGAAAGTTATGCTCGTTTGACCGAAGGGGTGTCGGAATTCGATCTCATCGGGAGCTTGCGATGATGCTCCGGAGAGGGATTTGGGCGCCAGAGCGGAAATCTCTGAATCTGACTTAGTGCCGACCGGGTCGAAGTGTCAATTCCGAATTGGGGCCTCGCAGGTGGTTCCGATCGCCAGGCGAAGAAATATCTGCATCTTACCAAAGGGGTGCGATAATTGGTGTACTAGTACACATGAACTGTGGCAGAATTTCCTCCTCAAAATGGATTTCTACAAAACCAGCATCTTGTCGACCGTCTCGGAGTGCCGATTCCGAATTGTGGTCGCATAAGTGATTTTAATACCTAGGCGAAAAGTTATGTCCAGTTCTTTCACTAAAGGGGTGAGAATAATCAGGAAGGGGTAAATATATCGGCGATGTTCGTCCGCTCATATTTACGACCTGGGGAGGAGTTCTCGCGCCATGACGGGTGCAACTTTCGATCATCGTTATAGGTCAGCTTTGAGTTGCGGCCCCACAAGTGATTCGCGCAATCAAGGGAAACGTTACTGCTAGAAATCCTTGGAAACGGGGAGATCATCAGATGGAATTGTAATTACAAAGCCCAAAACAATGTTTTTTTGACTCGGAAACAATGCCTGATCGCAAAGGCAAGAAAAATCGACAAGCGTCTCTGAGTGCCGATTCCGAATTGGAGTCATATAAGTGATTCTGATAATCGAGTGGAAAGTCATGTCCGTTTGACCAAAGGGGTGACAGAATTCGATCGCTTCGGGAGCCTGCGATGACGCACCTGGAGAGGGATTTGGGTGACGGAGTGGAAATCTCTAAATCTGACATAGTGTCGACCGGGTCGAAGTGTCGATTCCAAATTGGGGCCTCGCGGACAGTTCTGATTGTCGGGCGAAGAAATATCCATGTCTTACCAAAGGGGTGCGATAATCAGTGTACTTGTACACACGAAGCGTGGTGGAATTTTCAACTCGGAACGGAATTCCGCGAAACTAGCGTTTTATCTACCATCTCGGAGTGCCGATTCAGAATTGTGGTCACATAAGCGATTCTGATATCCAGGATGATTATATCGGCGATGTTCGTACACCCATATTTTCAACCTAGGGAGGAGTTATCACGTAAAGATGACCGCAACTTCCGATCATCACGATAGGCCAGCTCTGAGTTGCGGCCCCACAAGTGTGTCGCGCAATCGAGGGGAACGTTACTACTCGAAGTCCTTGGAAACGGGGAGATCATCGGATGGAATAGCAATTTTGGAGCCCGAAACGATAGATTTTTGACTCGAAAATAACATGTTATCGCCAAAGTCAACAAAGGGCGACGAGCGCCTCTGAGTGCCCATTCCGAATTGAGGTCTTATAAGCGATTCCGATAATCGAGCGGAAAGTTATGCCCGTTTGACTGAAGGGGTGTCGAAATTTGATCTCATCGGGAGCCTGCAATGATGCTCCCGGATAGGGATTTGGGCGCCGGAGCGGAAATCTCTGAATCTGACCTAGTGCAGACCGGGTCGAAGTGTCGACTCCGAATTGGGGCCACGCGGGCGGTTCTGATCGCCAGGCGAAGAAATATTTGCGTCTTATCGAAGGGGTGCGATAATCGGCGTACATATACACACGAACCACAGCGAAATTTCCTTCTCAAAATGGAATTCCGCGAAACCAGCGTCTTGTCGACCATCTCAGAGTTCTAATTTTGAATTGTGGTCACATAAGTGATTCTGATACCCATACAGAAAGTTATGCACAGTTCTTTCACTAAAGGGGTGAGAATAATCAAGAAGGGGTGAATATATCGGCGATGTTCGTCCGCCCATATTAACGACCATGGGAGGAGTTCTCGCGCCGAGATGGTTGCAACTTCCGATCGTCGTGATAGGTAGGCTCTGAGTTGCGGCCCAACAAGTGATTCGCGCAATCGAGGGTAACGTTACTACTAGAAATCCTTGGAAACAGAGAGATCATCAGATGGCATCGCAATTTTGGAGCCCGAAATGATGAAAGTTTGACTCGGAAACAACATCTTATTGCCAAAGGCAACAAAGAGCGACGATCATCTCTGAGTGTCGATTCCAAATTGGGGTCTTATAAGCCATTCCGATAATCGAGCGGAAAGTTATTCACACTTAACCAAAGGGGTGTCGGAATTCGATTGCATCGGGAGCCTGCGATGATGCTCCCAGAGAGGGATTTGGGCACCGGAGAGGAAATCTTCGATTCTGACCTAGTGCCGACCGGGTCGAAGTGTCGATTCCGAATTGGGACCTCGTCGGAGGTTCCGATCGCTGGGCGAAGAAATATCCGCATCTTATCGAAGGGGTGCAATAATCGGTGTACTTGTACACACGAACCGCGGGATATTTTCGTATTGGAACAAAATTCCGCAAAACTAGCGTCTTGTCGACCGTCTCAGAGTACTGATTCCGAATTGTGGTCACATAAGCGATTACGATACTCGAGCGGAAAGTTATGCTCAATTCTTTCATTGAAGGGGTGAGAATAATCAGGAAGGGGTGAATATAGCGGCGATGTTCGTGCGCCCATATTTACGACCGGGGGAGGAGTTCTCGCACCGAGATGGCCACAACTTTCAATCGTTGTAATAGGCCGGCTCTAAGTTGCGGCCCCCCAAATAATTCGCGCAATCAAGGGAAACGTTATTGCTAGAAATCCTTGGAAAGGGGGAGATCATCAGATGGAATCGCAATTTCGATGCCTGAAACAGTGGATTTTGACTCGGAAATGATGTCTTATCCCCAAAGACAATAAAGGGCGACGAACGCCTCTAAGTGTCGATTCTGAATTGGGGTCCTATAAGCGATTCCGATAACCGAACGGAAAGTTATGCCCGTTTGACCGAAGGGGTGTCAAAATCCGATCAAATCGGGAGCCTGCGATGACGCTCCCGGAGAGTGATTTTGGCCGCCGAGTGGAAATCTCTGAATCTAACCTAGTGTCGACCGGGTCGAAGTGTCGATTCTGAATTCAAGCCTCGCGGGCGGTTCTGATCGTTGGGCGAAGAAATATCTGCGTCTTATCGAAGGGGTGCAATAACCGGTGTACTTGTACACACGAACCGCGACGTAATTTCTGCCTCGGAACGGAATTCCGCGAAACCAGCGTGTTTTTGACCGTCTCGGAGTGTCGATTCTGAATTATGATCACATATGGGATTCTGATACCCAGGCGGAAACTTATGTCCAGTTCTTTCACTGAAGGGGTGAGAATAATCAAGAAGGGATGGATATATTGGCGATGGATGTCTGCCCATATTTACGACATGGGGAGCAACTCTTGCGCCGAGACGACAGCAACTTTTGATAATCGTGATAGGTCGGCTATGAGTTGTGGCCTCACAAGTGATTCACGCAATCGAGGGAAACATTACTGCTAAAAATCCTTGGAAATGGGGAAATAATCGGATGGAATCGCAATTTCGGAGCCCAAAACAATGGATTTTGACTTGAAAACAATGTCTTATCACCAAAGGCAACAAATGGCGACGAGCGCCTCTGAGTGCCGATTCC
The DNA here is from genome assembly GCA_014218235.1 of Colocasia esculenta. NCBI lineage: Eukaryota > Viridiplantae > Streptophyta > Magnoliopsida > Alismatales > Araceae > Colocasia > Colocasia esculenta. The sequence continues at coordinate 29,555 of JACBKR010000125.1, read as the reverse complement.
GTATTGGGGTCTTATAAGCGATTTTGATAACCGAGCGAAAATTTATGCCCATTTGATCGAAGGGGTGTCGGAATTCGATCGCATCGAGAGCCTGCGATGATGCTCCCGGAGAGGGATTTGGGCGCCGGAGCAGAAATCTCTGAATCTGACCTAGTGCCGACCGGGTCGAAGTGTCGATTCTAAATTGGGGCCTCGTGGGCGGTTCCGATCTCCGTGCGGAGAAATATCTGCATCTTACCGAAGTGGTGCGATAATCGGTGTACTTGTACACACGAACCACAGCGTAATTTTCACCTCAGAATGGAATACCGCAAAACCAGCGTCTTGTTGACCGTCTCGGAGTGCCGATTCCGAATTGTGGTCACATAAGCGATTACAATACTCGGGCGGAAAGTTATGCCCAGCTCTTTTACTGAAAGGGTGATAATAATCAAGAAGCGGTGAATATATTGGCGATGTTTGTCTGCCCATATTTACGACCTGGGGAGGAGTTCTCGCGCCGAGACGACTACAACTTCCAATCATCGTGATAGGTCAGTTCTGAGTTGCGGCCCCACAAATGATTCGCGCAATCGAGGGAAACGTTATTGCTAGAAATCATTGGAAACGGGAAGATCATCGTATGGAATTGCAATTTTGGAGCGCGAAACTATGGATTTTTTACTCAGAAACAACGTCTTAGCGCCTCTGAGTGTTAATTCCGAATTGGAGTCTTATAAGCAATTCCGATAACCGAGTGGAAAGTTATGCCCATTTGACCAAACGGGTGTAAGAATTCGATCACATCGGGAGCCTGCGATGATGCTCCTGGAGAGGGATTTGGAAGTGCCGACGAGGTCAAAGTGTCGATTCCAAATTGGGGCCTCGCAGATGGTTCCGATCGTCAGGCGAAGAAATATTTGAGTCTTACCGAAGGGGTGCGATAATTGGTATACTTGTACACACGAACCACGGCATAATTTCCGCCTTGAAACGGATTTTCTATAAACCAGCGTACTTTCGACTGTCTCTGAGTGTCGATTCCGAATTGTGGTCACATAAGCGATTCCGATGCCCGGGCGGAAAGTTATGCCCACTTCTTTCACTGAAGGGGTGAATATATTGGCGATGTTTGTGCGTCCATATTTACGACCTGGAGAGGAGTTCTGACACCGGGATGGCAGCAACTTTCGATCGTCGTAATAGGTCGGGTCTAAGTTGCGGCCCCACAAGTGATTCGCGCAATCGAGGGAAACGTTACTGCTAGAAATCCTTAGAAAATGGGAGATCATCCGATGGAATCGTAATTTTGGAGCCCGAAATGATGGATTTTCAACTCGAAAATGATGTCTTATTGACAAAGGCAATAAATGGAAACGAGCATCTTTGAGTGCCAATTCTGAATTGGGGTCATATAAACGATCCCGATAACCGAGCGGAAAGTTATGCTCGTTTGATCGAAGCGGTGTTGGAACTTGATCGCATCGGAAGCCTGCGATGACGCTCCCAGAGAGGGATTTGGGGGCCGAAGTCAAAATCTTCGAATATGACCTAGTGCCGACCGGATTGAAGTGTCTATTCCAAATTGGGGCCTCGCGGGCGGTTCTGATCGTCGGGCGAAGAAATATCCACGTCTTACCGAAGGCGTGCGATAATCGGTGTACTCATACACACAAACTGCGGCAGAATTTTCGCCTCGAAACGGAATTCCCCGAAACCAACATCTTGTCGACCGTCTCAGAGTGTCAATTCTGAATTGTGGTCACATAAGTGATTATGATACCCAGGTGGAAAGTTATGTCCAGTTCTTTCACTGAAGGGGTGAGAAACTGAGAATAATCAGGAAGGGGTGAATATATCAGCGATGTTCGTTCGCCCATATTTATGACTTGGGGAGGAGTTCTCGCGTCGAGATGGCGGCAACTTTCGATCGTCGTGATAGGTCGGCTCTGATTGCGGCCCCACAAGTGATTCGCGCAATTGAGGGAAACGTTACAGCTAGAAATCCTTGGAAACGGGGAGATCATTAGATGGAATCGCATTTTCGGATCCCAAAACTATGGATTTTCGACTTGAAAACAACGTCTTATCGCCAAAGATAACAAATAGTGACGAGCGCCTCTGAGTGCCAATTCCGAATTTGGGTCTTATAAGCGTTTCCGATAACTGAGTAGAAAGTTATGCCCATTTGACCGAAGGAGTGTCGAAATTCGATCGCATCGGGAGCCTGCGATGATGCTCCCGAAGAGGGATTTGGGCGCCGGAGTGAAAATCACTGAATCTGACCTAGTGATCACCGGGTCGAAGTGTCGATTCCGAATTGGAGCCTCGCGGGCGGTTCCGATCGCCAGGCGAAGAAATATCTTCATCTTACCGAAGGGCTACGATAATCGGTGTACTTGTACACATGAACCGCGGCGTAATTTCTGCCTCTAAACGAAATTCCACGAAACCAGTGTCTTGTCGACCGTCTCGTAGTGCCAATTTCGAATTGTGGTCACATAAGCGATTATGATACCCGGGCTGAAAGTTATGTCCAGTTCTTTCACTGAAGGGGTGAGAATAATCAAGAAGGGGTGAATATATCGACGATATTCGTGCACCCATATTTACAACCTGGAGAGGAGTTCTTGCGTCGAGATGGCTGCAACTTCCGATCGTCGTGATCGGTTGGCTCTGAGTTGCGGCCCCACAAGTGATTCACGCAATCGAGGGAAACGTTACTGCTAGAAATCCTTGGAAAGTGAGAGATCATTGGATGGAATCGTAGTTTCGCAGCCCGAAACGATGGATTTTTGACTGGGAAATGACGTCTTATCGTAAAAGACAATGAAGGGCGATGAGCGCCTCTGAGTGTCGATTCCGAATTGGGGTCTTATAAGTGATTCCGATAACCGAGAGGAAAGTTATGCCCGTTTGACCGAAGGGGTGTCGGAATTCGATTGCATTGGGAGCCTGCGATGACGCTTCCGGAGAGGGATTTGGACGCCGGACCGAAAATCTCCAAATCTGACCTACTGTTGACCGGGTTGAAGTGTCGATTCCGAATTAGGGCGTCGCGAGCAGTTCCGATCGCCAGGTGAAGAAATATCTGCGTCTTACGGATGGGGTGCGATAATCGGTGTACTTGTACACACGAACTGCGGCGGAATTTCCGCCGCGGAATGGAAATCCGCAAAACCAGCGTCTTGTCGACCGTCTCGAAGTGTCAATTCCAAATTGTAGTCACATAAGCGATTTCGATACCCGGGCGGAAAATTTTGTCCAGTTCTTTCACTGAAGGGGTGAGAATAATCAAGAAGGGATGAATATATAGGCGATGTTCGTGCGCCCATACTTAGGACTTGGGGGGGAGTTCTAGGGCCAAAATGAATGCAACTTCCGATCCTCGTGATAGACCGGCTATGAGTTGAGGCCCCACAAGTGATTTCTGCAATCGAGGGAAACGTTACTGCTATAAATCCTTGGAAACGAAGAGATCATCGGATGGAATCGTAATTTCAGAGCCCGAAATGATGGATTTTCGACTCGAAAATGACGTCTTATAGAGGGCGATAAGTGCCTCTGAGTATCGATTCCGAATTGAGGTCTTATAAGCGATTCTGATAATCGAGCGAAAAGTTATGCCATTTCGATCGAAGGGGTGTCGGAATTCGATCGCATTGGGAGCCTGCGATGACGGTCTTGGAGAGGGATTTGGGCGCTTGAGCGGAAATCTCCGAATCTGACCTAGTGTCGACCGGGTCGAATTGTTGATTCCGAATTGGAGCCTCGCGGGCGGTTCTGATCACCGGGAAAAACAATATTCACGTCTTAGCGAAGGGGTGCGATAATCGGTATGCTTGTACACACGAACCGCGGTGAAATTTTCACCTCGGAATGGAATTCTGTGAAACCAGCATCTTGTCGACCGTCTTGAAGTGCCGATTCCGAATTGTAGTCACATAAGCGATACTGATACCCAGGCGGAAAGTTATGCCCAGCTCTTTCAATGAAGGGGTGAGAATAATCAGGAAGGGGTGAATATATTGGCGATATTCGTGCGCCCATATTTATGACCTGGGGAGGAGTTCTAGCACCGAGATAGTCACAACTTACGATCGTCGTGATAGGCCGGCTCTTAGTTACGGCCCCACAAATAATTCGCGCAACCAAGGGAAACGTTACTGTTATAAATCCTAGGAAACGGGGAGATCATCAGATGGAATTGCAATTTCGGAGCCCGAAACGATGGATTTGCAACTCGAAAATAATGTCTTATCGCCAAAGGCAACAAAGAGCAACGAGCGCCTCTGAGTGCCCATTCTGAATTAGGGTCTTATAAGCGATTCTGATAACTGAGCGAAAAGTTATGCTCGTTTGACCGAAGGGGTGTCAGAATTCGTTCGCATCGAGAGCCTGCGATGACGCTTCCGGAGTGGGATTTGGGCGCCGGAGCGAAAATATCTGAATCTGATCTAGTACAAACCGGATCGAAGTGTCGATTCCGAATTGGGGCCTCGCGGTCGGTTCCAATCGTCAGGCGAAGAAATATTCACGTCTTACCGAAGGGGTGCGATAATCGGTGTACTTGTACACACGAACCACGGCGAAATTTCCGCCTCGGAACAAAATTCCGCGAAACCAGCGTCTTGTCGACCGTCTCAAAGTGCCGATTTCGAATTGTGGTCACATAAGCGATTTCGATATCCGGGCAGAAAGTTATGCCCAGTTCCTTCACTGAAGAGGTGAGAATAACCAGGAATAGGTGAATATATCGGCGATGTTCGTATGCCCATATTTATGACCTGGGGAGGAGTTTTCGCACCAAGATAGCCGCTACTTCCAATCGTCGTTATAGATCGGTTCTGAGTTACGGCCCACAAATGATTCACACAATTAAGGGAAACGTTACTACTAGAAATCCTTGAAAACAGAGATATCATCGGATGGAATCACAATTTCGGAGCTCGAAACGATGGATTTTCGAATGTAGAAATTTTGTTCAGTAGATCATTTAAATTATTTTTTAATATTTATATAAATAATATATTATATATAATATAAATTAATATATTATATATAAGAGGTGACCCTACTAAGACAATTCACTGGGGTCTAGGGATGTCAATGGGCGGGGCCTTGCTAGGCCCGGCACAGGCCTGATTTTTTAAAAGTCAGCCCGGGCCCAACCCAAGGGTAGGCTCAGTATGGGTGGCCCGGCCCGGCCCAGGAAAAGCCCGGCCCGGCCTGAAAAAATAAGAAAAAATTTATTTTTATTCATATAATATATAATTTTAATATATCTATAAAAAATAATATATATTTTACTTATATCTATATTAACATTTAACTTATAAAAGATTATATTTTTTTAGTAGATTTATGGTAGAAAAAATACATATAATTCTCATTCTACAAATAAATTTTATATTTAATATAAATTTTATTTATTTTTCAGACCGGCGGGTCTACCGGGCCGGACCTCACAAAGTCCAACCCCGGCCCTATTCTTTTCCGGGGGGTCAAAAAATTTTAACGGACTCATTTTTCCGGCCAAAGTCTAGTTAAAACGGGCCGGGCTTCCGGGCCGGCCCGGCCCAATTGACACCCCTAGTGGGGTCACCCCTTATATAAAAATTCCTCAAATCTTCAATTGAATGTCGATTTTAGGTTTTTTTTTTTTAGGGACCCCACTCAATATATGCTGACCCCACTCAATATATACTAGATTCATCCATGCATGTGAGTGGAGTTCTTGTGTATGTAGATAAATAGAAAAGTAATTTGAATTTCCTGTAAGATAGATAGGAGATCAGAATCAAGGTTGGATATGTCAAGCTACTCGATTGTGTCGAATTTGTGTTGATATAATATGATACGGAGATGAATCATATTGTACCGCATTAGTACGTCCAAAAACTCAATCAAATCCCTGAAAAAAAAATTAAAAAAATAATATTTCTCACGCATATCATGTCAAGTTATGTTGGAGGCCGGTAAATCCTTGACACAGTATGATGTATGTGCCGCACTATAAATTGATGCAGCACGGCCAACCATGATTGGAATTAGAATCTTACATTGTTGAAAAAAATACATTATTTTGTCCTTACACCCTTGTAGTACTTTTATCCAATAAGGGAGTACGTGGGAACTTTGAAGGGCTGCTACAGGGCCTTCGTCCTTGGTGGGCTCATGGGGAAAAGTTTGATTCGATCTGTTATGCACTTTACACTATCTTACAGGAGAAATATTTATTGTATTTTTTAAGTACACTTTTGGCCTTTCTACTGGCTAATGTATTGAAGGCACATTGTCCCCCCCCCCCCAAATAAAAAGCAAAAAAAATGCACTCAAATGTACAATTGGAAAGTGCAATAAATATTTCTCCATCTTTACAATATAAGTAGAGGTGAACAACACAAGTCGGTTCGGTCCGGTTCATCCCTAGTTTTGAAGGAACCGAACCAAACCGAATCCCTACGGTGAACCAAACCGAACCGATTCAGTTCAAACTGAAATTGACAAAAGAAATGGATTTTACAGGCACCAGTCGCGAGATTTGATCTCGTAACCTCCACGGGAAGAGGGTGCGCGCGGCGCGCAAGAGGCAGCCAACCACTGCGCTACAGGTACTTTTGTGTTTATATATATTATTTAATTATATATATATATAGTTCATTTCAATTTCCCAATCTCAAACCGAACTAAACAGTGGACTCCGTGAAATCGAACCAACTGATTCGATTCGATTTTTCGATTTGGACCATATAATGAACACCCCTAAATATAAGAGTTCCACAAAGCTCTATATCACATGTGGTTTTGGAAAGAGCATTACGTGCATCGGTACGGCTGCTGCACCATCCTCCTCCATCGGTACGGCTGCTGCACCATCCTCCTCCGATACAGTGAACTTTTTTTTCCCTCTTTTTGGAAGAAAAATTTTATGAGATGTGGGGTCCCATCCTGTGAACATAATTGTATGATCCATTCTCTGCAAGAGCTCCCAAAAAAAAATTGTTTCGAAACAAAGATCTCACAGCTAAAATGGGTCGGGAGTGGAGTGACCGGCCCATTACATTCTAATTTGTTGCATTTTCGAGTCCCTTTCTTTGGGTAAGTTTTTTTTTGTTTGTTTTTAAGTCATTTCGATCAGATAGTGAATCGTATGAATGCGTACGTCAACTCATTTAACAAAAGTATATAGAAGTTGAAACTTTTAGATGCAAGTAACACTCTTCTAGAATTAAAGTTGCCAATAAACTAGATCAACCCATGGGTCTTCAAAGAGGTCAGACGACATGTTAGTTCCAAGGACAGATTTAATAACCAAATAAGTTTTGATAACTCTTGATAAAAGATATTTATCAATCCTAATAACTATTTTGTCACTTTGGTAAATTGAGTAACTTATCAGACACTTATCCGTACTTATTGGTGATAAATCCTAATAAATCTAACTCTCATTTTTGAATTGATAAAATTATTTAAACTTATAAGGGACTCAAAACATCTCAAAGTGGAGATAAACCTCATTAATGATCTTGATGTAACATAAAGTTGTCTCATTACCGATATTGATATGACATAAAGTGATCAATGTGACATAAAACTATCATATCTTCAAATGTTGCACCAAAACAAGAGACGACTATCAGAATTATCTTATCAACGGATATCCACCTTGTAGATATCTTATCTGGTTATCAAACCTACTTGAGTCCTTTGGATAGTACCTGTTTCAAACACTCATTTGTAGATTGAGGGATACTTCGCGCATGCCGCACGTGCTGGCCAATGACAATGTAGGGCTGGCCAATGACAACGTAGGGCATGCACGTGCCCCTTCACGTGCTGGCCAATGACAGTGCTTCGCATGTCGGGCGTGCACAAGGTATTTCTCTTGTAGATTTGAAGCAAATCATGCTCCTAATGATTTACTACTTCAATGTGTAGGAGAGAAGGGAAAAGAAAACATGGGTCTTGTGTTAAAGGTGTAATGTCCGCGTCCTTTTCATCTATCTCCCTCGCCCAATCAAAGTCACATAACGTGGACAGCAAGTGTTTTGGCCCAGAGACATAAATTGCAGGTTTTTGGCCCAGATCCTTGAAAGAGGAAACATGATGCAAATGGCATGTCTGTTCAAATACTCTTGATGTAAAAATAGTACTTCCATAATATGTCAATCGATAACTATGATGAAGACATGGTATCCTATTGCAACATTGTTTGCGCACGACACCAAGGACAAAGAATACTCTTTGGTTGGTTTGAGTACTCGAAATCAGCATCTTTGATTGGAAACTTCACATCGCATGATAAAGCCAAAAGAGAAAGAGAGAGAGAGAGAGAGAGAGAGAGAAGTCCTTGATTGGCTAAAGCTGATGCCAAGTACTTGTGATGACTCTGTATGAAAAGCAGGTGACAGGTAACACAGAAGACCTTTTTTTGTTTTGGGTAAGTAGTAACACAGAAAACCTAGATGTAAGCGAATGAGTAACTGAGTAAGGCCTACGCTTCATGTAAAGATTGAAAGTGTCAAAGACTGCGTTAGGGGTGTAAACGGAACCCGATATTCTGATATTCCGACCCGATTCCGATAAAAATTATCGATTTCGAAATCGGAATATGATATCGATAGTTTATCGGAATCGGATATTCCGATAAGTTATCGAAATCGGAATTGAAAAAATAATCAGAATCGGTATCGATTATTCCGATAAATATCATAAACTCAAGGTAAAAATATGGTAAACATTCTTATCGGAATCAGAATCATATTTCGGTTATCGAAATCGGAACTAACCATTCTTATCGGAATCAGAATCATATTTCGGTTATCAGAATCAGAATCTGTGTTTCCGGTTTCGAACCCGACTGTTTGCAGCCCTAGACTGCGTAACTAGTTGGGGAAAGGTGTGTATATCCCGTGTATCAGGGTATTAAAAATCATCTGGATCGGGATCAGATTGATTTTGGGCCGATCGATCCGATCCGGGTAACCTTGCCAGGGGCTGAGTCCAGGCCGATTCCAAACTGAGTCCAGGCCGAGTCCACTCTGATTTCAGGCCTTATTTACATGCAATATTTTAAGTAAATAAAGGAAGTACCCCATTTGAATCTAATAAAATATCAAGAAAATCATCTCTTACTAATAAAAAGTCAACTATCTCATCCAAGAAGAAAATCACGATTTTAGTGATTCTATCAAAATAACGTCTTTCTAATTCCTCATATTTGGTCAATCTAAAATTTTCATAATTCAAACAAACCCAATAGAATACTAAAAATTTAAAATTCGGTAAAAAAGTCAAACATGCATGTGACTTCTCCAAGAAAGTCACTCTCCTACTAATCAGGACTTAATTGTTGTCAATAAGAGAGTGGCTCCCTTGAAGAACTCACATGCACGTTTGACTTTTTTCACCTGACTTTGAATTTTGTGTTCTATTGAGTTTATTTGAATTGTAAAATTTTTAGATATCAAATTATGAGAAATTAAAAATACACTATTTTAATAGAATCACCAAAATCGAGATTTTCTTCTTAGATGGAAGTTGATTTTTTATTGATAAGAGATATGATTTTTTGATATTTTATTGGATTCAAATGAAGGGGGGTACTTCCTTATTTACATATAATATCTTAAGTAAATAAAACTACAAATTGGGTATAAGCTATAGGTAATCTGAATATAGACTATAAATATGAGGGCTGCCAGTGCTGGTGTTCCAAATGGAACCATGTACCCATCAAGTGGTAGAGCACCCAAAAACAAAATACTTTTGTAATCCAACCATGCAAGGGAAACTGAAACGCCTACAAGGATTCAGGCAGAAAAGCACCAAAATAAATAGGTAGATGAGTAAGAAAAAAAGAAACTGGCTTAGTAGTCAACGATCAGGAAACGCAGAAGCAATCAATTTAGACTTGCAGTAACTACTAAGAAACCTGCGATGGGAATGTTTATCATATAAAATGTTACCGCATGAAATAGCAGTAGAAATACAAGTCCAAATGGATGTGAAAGTAGATCACTGATGAGACATGAAATTAAAATATCCCATTGCATTTCAAAGTTATGCTACTACAAAGATACCTATTAGAGGATAGGTCAACCAGGTTGTTATGTCACCACGAGATCACAGATGAAACATAAGCTTGAATGAATGTGAAAGCAGACTGCTGAAGGATTGCCATGGAGGCGCAAACCATTCTAGAAGGTCATAAGGATCCCATAGAGTTTGTAGATTACACCTTAATCACGTCAAGCATGTCTGTTTCAGAAAAATACTCATGGTGGGTTTTACAAGGAGCATAATCCTATTGGATTGTTATCCTACAAAACTAACTCAGGATATAATCCCATAGAGATAAAATTTTGACTGCTGTAGATTAAATGGGATGAATTTCATCCTAACGATACTGAATTGGATTAATATTTCAAATAACAATCTGTCAAATATCAAATCAACTCATCATCAAAAACTGAATAGTGTAAATCTCACCAACATAAGACTCAGCTAGCTGGATATTCTGGAGGTTTAGAGAGCACCATGCCAAATCTCCCTACCATTTCCTTCTCTTCCACTTTGACCAATATGAGTTCACCTAGTAACTAGCAGCTTTATCAGGGAATTCCCCATATCCGTAATTGAGGTGTAAGTCTTTCTAAAAGGACAAGGATCCAGCAGACTTCAGTGGCATTGATATAGGAGAGATATATGTCTCATACAACTATCGCTAGTAAAAGGGACATTTGATGTCTGCCGCGTGGCCCTAGCCAATCATATTAATGGCTTCCTAACCACTTTGAGAGAGTATAAGTGAAGTTCTATCATCACAAGCAGTGCAAGACTGGGAAAGTGCATGTATAATAATCCTTTTGTACATTGACCTTGATTATGCAAATGTTGTGTGCCCACTGCCCAAATATATACTCATTACATGGCCTCATTCTCAAATAAATATATGTGAATGACACTTTACTACTTTGAGGATTGGGCGAAGATATCTGGGTTAAAAAAACTGGTTAGTAGATAAAAGTGCACTTAAACAAGGAGTCCTGATTTCGTCCATACTATAAAGGGATAACTGATAAAAAAATGTGTACCAACAAAATACAGATAACACTGCTAGTTCCAAGCACGTTTAAATTGATAGAGGACAGAAACAAAATGATATCACATGAATACAGACAACGAAAGTAAAATGGCTGTAAACTCCTTGAACTACATCTCGAATTCTAAATAACAAAGGACAGGAAATAAAGGTTCGTCTTACTGGACAAACAAGAGTTGCTGCACCTATTTGATAATTTGATTAAGACAGATGTACCATATTTAGAAACCATAATGACTGTCTTATATGAATTATATAAGACAGATTTTGAAATGGTCCATCATCGGATAGATCAGAAAGAATATATATATATATATATATATATATATATATATATATATATATATATAGAATCACACAAAATATAGTTCGTGAGAACTGTAGTTTTGCAGAGCAATTATGATTTGTTGCTTACAGCTTATGGTATTAGGGCATTATGTACCAAAATATGCAAATCTTAGTGCTTTAGTGGTATTCAAGATTCAAAGGGATCCTTTTTTACAAATTAAAAGAGGAGGGGGGGAGGCATGTCAGAAAAACCATATAATGCAAATGACAATTTTAAATGCAAGTTTGCGTTTAACTCTCCCAGAACCTTGCATCGTGTTCCCTTCAATATGTCATCCCTGGTAAAAATCCCTTCTTTTTTCTGTTCCTTTCTGCAGCTCCTAGGTCATAAAATTAATAATTTCTCACAAGAAAAAAGAGGTCCGCAGCATTTTTTGCCACCTACAGTCGGATAACTGACAGGAGAATCAGGGAAAGAAGAACAAAATCTCAGCGTTGTGACAATGGAACTATCTAAAAGAAAGAAGTTGGTTCAAACTACCTGAGCTACAGGAACAAGGATTCTGAAAGGAATATGCAATTCCAGGATTACCAGAATTGAAAGGAAGACAAAATGAAGGTAGCTTACATAAGAACCCTCAAAAGTCTGCAGTTTCCCAGCCAAAACACAGCTGCTATCACTAATTCATGCAAGTACGCAAGCGAATTGGATGAACTTTGCACCAGTTCGGTATTATATCACTAATCCTAGGTATCAAATGGCTAAACATTACTGAGTCTTCATTTTGCATCATGTGAATGCATGGATGCCTAAAGTTTAGCCAAGATATGCCTTGGCATTATGTTGATAAACCTCTAGCAATGCTCCTAAAACAAGCCTCGATTACTGAGGAAACTCACTAGTATGCTAAAATTCCTTAATCCCACATGCTCCATCAAAGAGCTCCAAAATGAAAAGGAAGTAGAAAAGTAGCTTTACTCGTGGATTTTCTTATTAGACAAACATCAATAAAGCAAAAGACAAATAAGACAGCAAAAAAATGCATTAAATAAATGGGAGAACTTTACATTAGAAAAGGCAAAGGCATAAGGAACAACAGATGAGCAATGGAAACTACGGTAGACCATTAAGACAGTTACTCTTCAAGTAGCCACCTCGATCCCTAGCAAATGAAAAACCGAAACTAAATAGAGAAAAGCATGGAACAAAAAGACAGAGAGAAGAACCTGATTCTAAATGAGACGCGCCCCGGAGAAGCACATCCTTCAATTTTCCTCCTCACATTTGGAATGTAGCAGGATGGCTTACCTTTTAGGGCAATTTTTATCGAAATTTTTGTTCCGAAGCCGCTTTTGGTTTCCAATATCAACATGAAAATTACTGGTTGCGAAATTGACGCAACAAGTTGGAAAAGACAAACCAATAAAATCTCTCCTTCACAGCCACATTTACCCCAATCCAAAAAGATGTAACTTTTGGAGCTTATGACAACAAGAAGGAAGAAACAAACCATAAATGACCTGTAATTCTAATATCCTCCCATCAAATTCACCGGGCTGAAACAAATGGAAACCCAAAAGTTCCTTCCAATGGGAGGTTGCCCCAAACAAGCGCTAGGTAAGAAACCTGCATAATTTTCTTAAAAACTTAATTGGGGGTTCGTCAAAAGCGCAAGGCAAATGCTAAAGAACACGAACTAAACATAAGAAGAAGGGCAATACAGTAGAATCAAACGAATGTTACAGCAAATTCACAAGATAAAGAATCCCATCCCCGCCCGGAGTACGCCGATCCACACACACCGCACGGAGAAAAGATCGAGCTTCCCCATCAAATATAGAAGGGGGGAGGAACCATACAGGGTTGGGGTGAAGGAGGGAGGTGGAGATGATCGCATCATACATTACACAGAAGCCCGATTTCGCCCATGTCCACCCCCCGCGTCCTCAGTCGGAATGAGCAGGGTGGGGGTGCAGGAGGGAGGAGGAGATGATCGCATCATACACTACACAGAAGCCCGATCCCGCCCAAGTCCACCCTCCCCCCCGCGCGTCCTCAGTCGGAATGGGATTCGTAGCCGTCGGAGTCATCGGACGACGAGGATGAGGATGAAGAGGACGAGGGGGAGGACCACGGGTACCGGTGGCGGAAACGACCGGCGGGGGATGCGGGGAAGGCGACGGGGAAGCAGAAAAAGGAGAAGAGATGGAGGGCGAGGCGGCCGAGGTGGTGGAGGGGGAGGCAGCAGAGGAGGCGCAGGACCTCGTCGCTGGGGAGCCGCTCCGGGTTGCAGGCGATGTACTGGCAGAGGTCCGCCGAGATGGTCGCCACCGCCGCCACCCACCTGCTGTTGAAGACCATCTCCGCGGGCCCCCCCACCACCCACCCACCTCTCACGCTCCTGCGTGACCGCCGCCCGACGACGGCAATCCGCTCCGCCGCCTCCTCCTCTCCTTCCTCTTCTTCTCCCGCGTTGCTTCTTCTTGTTGTTGTTCTGCGTCGTCGCCGGGGTTTCCTGTTTTGGTCGGCGTGACGGAGAAGTTTCTTTTTTTTCTTTTCCTTCTCTCTCGTCGTCGCCGGTGATATGATTGGTGGGAGGTCCTCTCTTTTGACTTCCCCTTTCAAAGGGTGTTGCACATTTGTGCCACGGCCCACTATGCCATGGGCTTTTTTTTTTTTTTTTTGTAACGAGAAAATTCCGTCCCGTGCGATTTTGTAGACTCAGAGATTGGTGTTCGTAAACTCTAAGATCAAGATTTGGCAGCTCCTACTTTCTGTATACTCGTATTGCCCTTACCCCACTTGACCGAAAAAATCTCAGATCTACACACTTCGAAGATTACATGTAAATCAGGTAAACCTCTCTCAGGAATCGAACTCGTGACCTCTTACTTTTAAACAAGAGTTCTAATCGATCGACTCAACTGGGGTCCTCACTATGGACTTCTTTTGAGATAGAGCAATCCTAAATGCACCCCACTTATATTTTTGAGAGCACAAAATATTTTTCACTGATATAAGTGAAGAGAAAGACTTAGTGCACTTTCATATTGCACTCAAGTGCAATATGACTAGGCACTTCACCCATGTGGCACCCCTCACATGGGGTGTGATAAAGTGACAACTTAATTGTTGAGTGCCACATAGACATAGTGTATAGAAAGTGCACTAAATCTTTCTCATAATGAAACAATCTTTAGTGTAGTCTTTTTTGCTAACGAGGAAACCCCGCCCCGTGTGGCTTTGTGGACTCAAGGATTGGTGTTCGTGAACTCCAAGGTCAGGACTTGGCAGCTCCTACTTTCCGTGTACCCGTATTGTCCTTACCCCACTTGACCAGGAAAACCCCGGACCTACACACCTCGAGGATTGCATGTAGATCAGGTAAGCCCCCCAGGAATCGAACTCGGGACCTCTTGCTTTTAAACAAGAGTTCTTACCGATCGACCCAGCTGGGGTCCTCATCTTTAGTGTAGTCTTATCAAAGAGGTGAGATGTCATTCATCCTCTTATTTTTATTAAGTCATGTAACATTCGACAACAACGTCGATGTGATTTGGTGTGACCTTGTCATTATTGATATCGTAACACCGTTGATAGCCACTCTCATCTCATGGCCATCATCTTCGTCTTCCACGGGTCAATATCATGTTGCTAGTCGTCAGTCGATATATTGTCACTCATGTTATTGTCGCCCACCATCGATTATTATTGTCGTCGACTTAATATGACATGACACTCAAGGGAATAACATATTTACTTATTATCCATCTAGATAAATAGTAAACATTTTCTATAAATTTAGAGATCGACTTGATATGTGAAAGAGACCACCCATTCGAGGTGGATCTCTATGAACATTTAGAAATCTAGTTTGGTGATCAGTTTGATAAAACCATCGCTATTATCTTATTTTACTGAGTTCAGTTATCTTAATAGAGGATAAGAGGTTTCATATGAAGTTTTATATCCAACTTTAAAAAAAAAGAGAAAAACTCAAAATTAGTCTTATTTCAATCTATCTTAAGTCCTAAACACTTGTGAAGAGACGTGATTTAAGTGTGCCTCCTAAGAGGTATGTCCCCATGCTGAGGTTTTGTCCTTAAAAGGGCCTCTTGGGAGAAGAGGTGAGACTCTTGCTGATAAGCACACACTGTTCTCACTATCTTTCAATGTGGGACTAAAGAATACGAGTTTGCCGAACAGATCCCTGTGCTAGCGCACATGGTGTTCGAAGGCGATGATGCTGCCGCCGTTGCCCGGGTTCCTTCCGCAGTGAGGGGTGGCGCTGCGGTAACAACGGCGCTCGTTGCTCCCTCGCCAACTGGGGGACGCTCGCAAGGCCCAGGCTCCTGAAAAGGGGCCTGGAAAAATCGTCTGAAGAAGAAGGCCACCAGGGAGGTGGTTTCGGCTGGAGCTCGGACTCCTCCGGAGAAGGATGACCGGGCGAGCCGGCCTTCCGCGAAGAAGAGGTCAGTTCTGGTGACGAGAGCGCGGGGGAGGCAGAACAACTCCGTGCTCGGAAGAAGCAGAAGGTGGTCCAGGCTACTCCTCCACGTGACGAGGAGGGGACCGAAGAGGAAGAGGAAAGGGCGCAGTTGCTGCTGCGCAGAAAAAGTAGGGCCGTAAAATCGGCCGACCAGGGAGTGTCGCGGGCGGCCTCCACAGAGCGCCCAGAGGTCGCGCAGAGGATGGCGACCGAGCTGGGGCTCGTCGTCGTGAGCGACGGGTCCGGAAGCCCTGCCTCCAGGTGATCAACGGAGAGGATCAGGCAGCCTGGTTTGTTCACCAGGATGGAGTCGCTCTCCTTGGCGTCGATGATCTCGTACTCCTCCCCGATCCTGAAACGCTCGCGGAGCCCGCTGTAGTGACGGCATCGTACTCCACTGGACGCCGCGACGGTCACCCCGCTCGCTCCGGCGACGGCCTTCCCTTTGCTTGCCATTGCTGGAAGGATCGTAGGGGGCAACGACGGCACAAAGGGACGAAGGAGAAGATGGAAACAGGAGAAGGCAAGAAAGCCCGAAAGCTAAAAGCTGGAAGGTTTTTGGGAGGCGTAGCTCCCGCCCTCGTCTCTCCCCTCCTTATAAGGAAAGAGGAGGGAACGAAATTCGAGGCGGGCCCCAAAACGCCGCTCCTTCCCGTTTTTGAATGTGCCCCTTCGGGTACAGCGTAGGCGACCGTCCGAACACGACGGCGGCACCTCAAGCATGGCGCAGCTTCGTACCCATCATGACGGGTTAGCCGCCTCCAAGGTTTCAAGCGGCGGCACGTCCGCAACAGGCCGTCGCATTAAATGCGGAAATGACGCCCTCGAAGCGCTCGTCTCACCGAGCCCCTTGAGGGCGTGGGGGGCAAGTGTGGTGGCCGTTTCTGCCACCTAAGCCCAAACCGTCAAGGCCATCAACGCCTTCTCTACGATGCGACCTTCCCGCAAGGTCTCACGTTCTCCGAGAAGATCGGATGGAGAAGGGGCCCACGCGCCAGCTGTTCAAGCGAAGCGTTACCGAGCTCGTTAGCAGGCGCCTTCCGAACAAGAGCAGTAGCCCTGCTGCGCGGAACAACCCGGACATCACCGAACAGCATGTTCGACCCCTATGCGGGTCACCTGCTCGGAAGGTGCGTCCAAAGGGTACCGAACAGGTTCTCTGGCTTACGGCACGGTCGTAATCGTCCCAGGCCACGTACTCCACCATCAAGAGGCACGAATTGCCTGGCAGCCAACGGGCACCTGGGCGCATAACTCCTCCCATTATGCGCGCCCATCGTGGCGCCTTTTCAGGCACGATCCCCTGGCGTTACGCGCACCGGCCCAGGCATTGACGCCTATAAAGAGTACAGGTACAGTACCATGCAAGGTACGTGGTCTTCCCCGCGCGAACACATTCTCGCATTCCGAAACCCCCTGCCTTTCAAGCTCTCCACTGACTTAGGCATCGGAGGGTTTCCCCGGTCTTCACCGGGCCCCACTGATCCTCTTCTGGTTTTGCAGGTCTTCGTCCTCACCAGCGATCGTCTTCCCTATTCTTTCTAGTGGAGGCCCGTTTGGCTCAGGCCCAAACAGGATCATACCACCACAACTTGTATCTTATTTAGGTTATGATACGAGACCTCAATTTCTTTCCCTTTATCAGCTCTATTTAAGGTGGAAGATATTTAAGTGAATTATCCCAAGTCAATTATGAACATCACAGAAATCTCTAATTCAAGTTGTATTGAGTTCACAAATTATCATATTGGATATGAACAATTAGTAGTAAGTAGTCTCCACATTTGAAGTTCTTGGTTGTCGTGGGCGCACTACACCAGGGTGTGTAGATCGACAACGGGGGTGTTCTTTTCTGTATTTTTATCATACAAAAAGAGAGAGAGAAAATGGTTGTTTGGCATCAAAATGTAGAAGTCCACAGCAATCGAAAATTATTGAAGATATTTTTAATTTTTAAAAATATATTTATTTTATTTCTGATCTATCTTGATATTAATATGACTTAATATTTTTTTAAAAAACAAAACCAAACAATGCGTAAACATATAATAAATGCAAGAAAAATATTTATTGTCATGTTTGGGAGGGTAATAAAAATAAAAATAAAAATATATAGATCACTTTCAAATAAGTTTATTAGTAGAAAGAGAGAGAGAGTTTTGTCAAATTTTCAACATTATTTGTCTACCACTCCACGTTATTTTTTTTTAGTGTCTAATGAGGACGCTAAATTTTCATCTCTAATAGCAAATAGCTGCTTCATATTGTGATATAAAAAGCCAAAATAATATTTTCGACAGGTTTTGAGTTGGTTAAATAGTGACTCATTAATTCACGGTTTGACAGGTGTGTTGGAGATGAACACTATCCATCCGTCGCGTTCTATAATATGTCAAAAAAAATTAAAATATTTGTTTTTTTTTAACAATAATAGCACATTTTAGTGGGCTTCTTATTTTTTTGGATGGACACAATACATTGGCTAAAGAAAAGTCAAAATATACTCAAAAATATAATTGACAATTGTAATGAGTGTCTCTAAAGCCAAAAGTATTATTTCTCCTTTTGATTATATATCCTTTGGAAGCAGTTGGATGTTATTATTTAAAATTGCCGGCCTTCTTTAAAATACTTTTTTTTTAATTATGATGATATATGTGGGACCCACATCTATCTCATTTTACTGTAGTCCAGTTTGATCCCATGTGGACGAATAGAAGTAGGGGATTCGACTCTGTAGTCTCTTTCATGCAACAGGAGTATTACTCGGAACTTTTTAAAATTCGAAAGTTAGAATGTGAACTTTTTTATTCAAATTACCACATCGTTTGGGGTAGAAGAGAGAGAGAGAGAATAAAATTATTTTCTTACAAATTATCTTATATTATTACAAGATCATACATTTTTTACAATAAATAGTTTCTCTCTCTTATAATAAATATTTCTCTAATTAATTTTTCACTTGTTCACCATAATGTCCTTCTCAATCGTCACAATCTTTTTTGTTTCTTTTGGTTTTTATAGTTTAGGGTCAATAAGAGACTAAGAGTACAATCAAATCTATCTTACAATACTAAAACAGAGTTCTTTGATGCCACGTGGCGAGTAGGGAACTATGTTATTTTTTTTTTTTTTTTTTCAAAATTTGGCGAGAGGGGAGTGTTCTATTTTGTTTTTATTTTTCAAATTTCAAATGAGGTAGCCCACCGGCTTGCCAGCCTCTTTTATTTTTTAATTAAAAATTTTTAAATCTTAAACTTTTTAATATTTTTTTAAAAAAATTAAAAATTATTTTTTAATTCATACCTGTGCAATGTACGGGAACAGAACTAGTAGTACTATCATTCAAGAGAATTGAGAGATTTAAGACGATTTTGTGCACAGATTAAAATAGGTCGATTAAAATAGAGAAGTGCATCAAAAATTCTCTATGATCATCATATATCCATGAAACTTAAAAGAAAATGTTATAAAATAGTTGTGATGCACGTTTTGTTATATGGTACTCAATGTTGGATAGTACAAAAAGAATATATTGACAAAATATATATAATAGAGATGATGATGTTGAGATAAATGTGTGGTAAAATTTAAAAATAAGATTAGAATGAGAGCTTCTATGAGGGCTTAGAGGACTTGGAGATCGCTCCAATTGATAATAAAATGAGAGATAATAGATAGGTGGCTTAGCCGCATGCACCATTGTAGCAATTAAACGTCGATTAAAAGATGTGATCAAATCTTAGTAAATGTTAATAAAAGGGCTCAAGATAGATCTAAAATAAGATGGTTCGATGTTATTAAAAAAGATATTGACTTCTTAAGTTTAAATACGAATGCCACATTTGATAGAAATATTTGACGAAAACAGACCCAAATAATGATGATAATGATTATGAATAGTCCATTTTTGACAACATAGCTAACAAAGAGTAATTTTACGTAAAAGGAGAATTTCCTGTTGCCTAGTCATTTGCAACAGTGACCACATCCTTTTAGCGACGGACAGACTTTTTGTTGCAGAACCACTGCGTGGAGCAGCGGTGATGAAGAAGCAGATGTGAACCATCTACATTAAGGTGACAAAATACGTGATAAAATATAATGATAAATCCCATACGTGGTGTGTAATAAATGATAAAGTGGTGAATAAACTCATGTGATTGATTCAAATATGGAGCTAGAAAACATGTGATAAGATGATGATAAGTTCCACTTAATGTTTAATGAAAACATATCCTATTTCATAGCTTATATTGTCACTCCATGTGAATCAGTTGTATGAGAATGTACTCGTCACTTCATGCAAAGTATAATTTACTACTCATAGGACCAGCTTATAGAAGAAAAGACCTGACAATTTTGCACTCAGAGTCTCTGAAGCAATCAAAAATGTATCCAATACAATTTGTGATACAAATTGATGGTGTGAATAACCTATATGAAGACCTGTCCTCCCACCCCAACCCTGCCTCCAAAAAAAAAGAAAGAAAACTGTGGCCTACATTGTTGAGCTTTCTCATGGACATAAGATTTCAAATTGTATGGAGTAAAGGCTCCTGCACATTGAAAAATAAAAATCTCCGTTGGTGTGTAGCAAAATGAGTGAATCTTATTGTGGATTGTAATGTGGTTAAACTCGACTCTGGTGGTGAAACCAAAATTGTGGCACTCCTAAAAGCCCAGATTCTTCTCAAGCTTCTGGATTTGGTTCAAGAATATCCATGTCAACTGCACAATAGCATGTAAAATCAGGCAAAAGAAACAAGTGAAGCTGAAGAACAAAGTGACACCCAAAAGCATTCAGCTAATGTTGTGGGCTTTACCATGACATGAGGGGCAATTCTGACACAATAGACAGGAAATCCAGTATACAACTTCTGAGGTCCCCCACTTTTCACAGTCTTCATAGCACAGTCCAAAGAACCAGTATATGGATACCTGCCGGTGGTATCAGGTTGCATCTTCTGTATTGAGTTTTCACGTAATCAAAGGGCAAGCTGCAAGCTGCAGCACAGAAACCAGATATGGCGCTGGCCCCTGCAAATGAAATGGGAGAATAGCTAACGAAGCCACAAGACAGGACATCAAGCAATTCAGTAACCAGCCTAAATCAGTTCGGCATTGTCCAGAGCTAAGATAGATGTATAGAAATTAGAAACTTTTGCCAATACATTTTAGTAACAAAAAAGTTATCTCGAGCACGATCAGTCTCAGAAAAGCAAATCTGGACCGGTGCTTGATCATCATTCCCATGAGGAACAGATTTTGCACTTTTGACATCAAATCCACATTCAGCAAGCCTCACCTCCTCTCCGATCAATCTTATACATGGTTGCATCATGCATGCCCATGCACACATTACATATTTTTAGTACGGAAAAGAACTAGATGACCCAGTACTTCAGAGGATGTATACATCTTATGTTACACCATGGATTAACAATTCCTAGTTACGGTAAAATATTTGAAGTTTAGAGTGGACCATCTGCACAAGTTTAGTACTCAACAGAATATCAGGCATTGATATTCAAGTTTGTTGCATATGGCAAGAACAATAATCATGCATACTTGTTTAATTAAAATGGAAACATGGAGAAAGTATGATCAATTTTCCCACACCCCACACCAGATGATGGTAAACAAGTGTAAGGATTGCATTTGAAAGTGAATGTAGGTGCGTCGCATCCTGTCTTTTAAATGTGAATGTAGGTGTGTCACAAACAGGAAGTGTCCAAGACAGTTCACAACTTCAAACTTCTGAGAGTATTCTATGGATAGAAGATTGGTAGAACATGTTCATAAATGAACCGTCAAAAAGCTCTCCCTCGAAAAGCAAACATACTAAAAGGATATAAATGATTTCCAAGCACTGACACATAAAAAGGAATCAGGTGTCGCCAAGGAGTCAATTTACTACAATAATTTAGCAATGCAAAAAAACAACAGCAAATTCTACCATGCCAACGTGGAGAACCATAAATCTGGGAGAGTCTTACCAATAACTATACTATATTCTCCAAGACCAAGAGAATCCCTGAAAATCTCCACACTCTGGTCATACGAGGCAAGCATGCCCATGTTCAATGACATAGCTCTCACTACAGTAGGCCCTGCACCTTTCCAGAGGGCCAGAATACCTTCATCGGCAATGATACGAGAGAGTGCATTGAAGGCATTTGTGTAATTTCGGCGCTGTGTTAGAGGCAAAGTCGCATCAGCCTGCATACGAATCAGTGCCAGGTCAGCTGGACTACCAACACATGCTCCAATTGCTCCAGCTGTTAGCCCAATGATTGCCTTCTGAAGAAGTGGCAGTGGCTTCCCATCATTAGCCTCAACTGCCTTGTTTGTTAACACCCTGAGAAGCAATAATTATCATTAACTAATGGTGAAAAAGGGATTGAGTCATAACATGGAAGCACCACAAACCTGGATCACTGGATGTCAACTGAACCACATAACATATAAATCGAAGGTGCTTACTAAGCAAAATTGAAATAGAAACATATCAGCCAAGTGTAAGCATATTTGATTAGTTTATAATTTACAAGAAAGCAGACAGTATTCAGTGAACCCTCAAAAAAGGCAGAAGTGTCTACAACATTGCAAAGAAACAGGAGAACAGAAGTAGAAAACATAGAAAATTGTCAGCATAACAAATGCACAGAACATCAAAGAATGGTGTCAACATAACACTGCAAGTTGCAGCGAGAAGGCAAGGTGCAGTACGTTCATTATTGTGATCTTTGAGTTCCACCAAAAGACAACACCAGGTTTATGCAGTCAAAAACTTCCAAGATTGAGTAGAACAATGTTGATGTTAAATGCAATCTTATTTTCATTCTTAAACATCCTAGTATACACAATAAACACTGAGTATCATTCGTATCACAAAAGAATACAGCAAGAAAAATGCAGGAAGATTGCTCACACCGTTAAAAAAAAAAGACAAAACAAGAAAACGAGTTGTTCACTGATCTCAACATTTCAAACATGATAACAAAATATTTGGCAAAAGTGCTAAAAGAAAGCCAAAATGTCACCTAAAGGATCCAAGCCGTGAAGTAGTGTAGGTAGCTTGCCTAAGCAATCCAGCTGATAGTCCCTGAATGAAAACACTGTGGTTCAGATAACCAAGGAAACAGAAAAAGATGGACAACAAAAGAAATTGGATCCACTTTCAATACCCCTAAAAAAAATTAAAAAAAGTTATATTTGATGAACTTCTTAAAATGAATAGATATAAGAATCATCCATGTAGGTAAAAACAAAAAACAAAAAAAAGCCTATGTCATTGCACGATTTGTAAAATATGCAGGCATAATCTGAATATGTTCCTCCCCTTTAATTCATTCTTTGAACTCTTGTAGAGAGCTCATCATCATTTATTCTCATAAAGGAAGCCTCATCTGAGCAATATGCTGACATATAGACCTATAGAAGGTGATTTTTCTAGGATTCTAGGTAAAGCTGTGATCAGCATTAATCCTTGGAAAGCCTATGAAGTGACCAATTTCCGGACCCCGGAAATATATGCAATGGAACATCATAAATTCTTAGAGACTAGCTGGTATAAATAAAGCCTGCGCTAAGCAACATGCTTGAAAGCCCTCTCAGTTAGACAAAAGCAAAAGTCTGATATCAGAAAACTTAATTTAAACCAATTACAATGTGTAGAATGGCAATAGCAACAATCAAAGAAGAAAATGCAACAGTACTGGTTTATGCTTCGTTAAGATCTAACCTTGAGCTGCATAATCTGTCTTTAAAGCAAAAGGTAGACAAATGCAACCAAGGAAGGAAGAGTATACAGAGGTGAGGTCTTAAAGATGCAACCAGGTAACGAATATAACCCCAATCCACACCTGGAAGTCAGGTTCAGTGCACCTATTTAGAATCCATTCTAATTCCAGATCCCGCCTGTCCTTTCTAAAAGAAAACAGATATATCATCTCCAAAACGATCACATGCATCAAGATGATCAAGAAATTTCCTCACTCGGTTATGACAACAATCTGATGAGAGAAAATAGTTCTACGAAAGGAAAGGAGGTTGCGAACTATGAAGTCAGAACTTCCATCCATGTATCGGAGTTTGCCTTCAGCTGCACTATCAACGACACAAACAAGAGCTAATTCAAACTAAAGGCACAACAACACAACATGGGCCGATGGGCGTAGTGTCGCCAAAGGGGCAAACCTTATAAAAAGAACCGAAACCATCTTGCGCGAGCATGGTCTTTGCAACATGAGTAGCAGAACCCTGGCCCAATTGAATCCGCACCTGGAAAATCCAACAAATACAGATCAAACATGTCGTCCAATATACTGATCATATTCCGAGAAATCTGCAAAGAGAGAGAGAGGAAAAAAGAAAATGGAAAAATAGCCAAGAAGAGCCACTTCTAAGAGATCTTGAAGGATAAACCGTTTGATCCATCCATTTTCTACAGATAACAAGACTACAGATTGGAGAACGTCCTAACTCACAACCACAATACTGAAGCTACTCATGAAAGAAACCCATTCTAAAGAAACAGGATGGTCCCAGTAAAACGCCGAGCTCGGCAAAGAACATCACACCACAATCTTCCTACAACCACAACACTGGACCAACGTTTCAAATTCCACAGAACCACCAATCCAACCAGAACAAGGTAGGAGTAGAAACGAGAAGAACGGACGCGAGACCGAGATCGAGAGAGAGAGAGAGTGAGAGAGAGCGAGATCGAAGTAGAAGAAGAAGAAGAGGAAGCCAGGGAGGAATACCTTGACCATGTCGATGGGCTGTATGACGCAGGTGGCGAGCATGCCGGCAGTTCCACCGTTGACGAAGGGCTTCATGGCCGCCCACACGCCGCCGGAAGGGGCAACAGACTTCGGCTTCGCTTCAGCCATCTCCGGAACAGGACGACGACGACGACGACGACGACGACGACGACGACGACGACGATGGGACGAGGAGGGTTGGGAAGGAGGAGGAGCAAGCCGCTGCGGCAGACCAATGGACCTCCCCCGCTATAAAAGCGTGAACTTCGAACTTTGAACGATGCCCCCTCGTAAACGGCGATAGGTACGGGTGGGTTTCTTAAATTTGGATTTAGATCATTTTTAAAAAATTTTAGAATAAATTAATTAAGAGTATCTAATTGTAACATGAAAATTTTCTTATAACATGACTTAATATATATTGTAATAGAATAAAATATTTATTATAATAAGTTACAGTTTTACGAGGAATTAAAAAATAAATCAAATATTTATTAGAGAATCTTAATTAATTGGCATAATTTTATAATATCATATAATTGTGTCTTAAAAATATGAAGTTATAACATAGAAAGTAATGCATGAACGTATAATACCATAAGAAGTATTTTATTTAGGATGACTTGTATACTTAAAAAACTTCTTCTTTTCGATTCATTTGTTGATAATACACTGTGTGGGTGAAAAGTGGGAAATTATGTAGGCATGATCATATATGTATGACATGGGAGATATAGTGGTATTTGAGGCAGACCATAAATTTATCTAAAGATTGTAAAGATTAGCCACTCACCATGTACATTGAAGAGCTTTAGTTAGGACTGTAAATAAATCTAAATAAAATTTAAATTCGCATAGAATTCTTATGTGGTTAGGCAAATATTACTCATTTAACAGGCATCCGACGAAGAGAATATCAGATACAAATAATATTCGGATCATAAATGGAGAGGACACAGAAGTAGTTGCTCCGTTCTTTTAAGATCCGCTCCGCTCCATTTAAGATA
Organism: Colocasia esculenta; assembly: GCA_014218235.1. Taxonomy (NCBI): domain Eukaryota; kingdom Viridiplantae; phylum Streptophyta; class Magnoliopsida; order Alismatales; family Araceae; genus Colocasia; species Colocasia esculenta. Next base: position 3,913 of record JACBKR010000125.1, on the reverse strand, counting down.
TATTTATGAATGTTATATACTATGTTAGAAATCTTAATAGTTCCTTAGTTGAAATCAACTAGTAACTCTATTCTATTTTGAAATTTGAAAGACTTTTTACATTGATCCCCTAAGATCTAAGATGATTAACAAATCAAAATTATCTCCTGCAAAATTAGTATATAGATAAATTTAAATTTCACCCTATATTAGACTAATATTAGAGAGATGTGCCATATTTGTTCCCATATTTTCAATACTTTTATATGGTTTTAACAGTTTATATGAGAAAAAAACACAATTTACACCCTAGATTAGACTAATATTACAGCAATGTACCATATTTTTTGCCATATTCTTAATTTTTATATGGTTAGTTTATAATAATTAATTAATACATAGCATGATATATATTAAACGTTCATCGGGTCACGAGTCCAGTGCAAAGTTGTTTGGACTTAGATAATTTTCTAAATTTTATAATATCATATAATTGTGTCTTACAAATATGAAGTTATAGCATAAAAAATAATGCATGAATATATAATATCATCAGAATTATTTTATTTAGGATCAGTTGTACACTTGGAAATTTTCTTTTATTTGATTCATCTGTTGATGATACATTGTGTGGGTGGAAGGTTGGAAATTATGTAGGCATGATCATGTACATATGACATGGGAGACAGAGTGGTATTTGAGGCGAGCCATGAACTTATATAAGGATTGTGAAGGATGGACACTCACTATATACATTGAAGAGCTCTAGTTAGGACTATAAACAAATCCAGATAAAACTCGGATTCGCTTCGAATTCTTATCTGGTTAGACAAATATTACCCATTTAATAAGTAACTGATGAAGTGGATATCAGATACAGATAATATCTAGATCATAAATGAAGTGGAGATGGAAATAGTTGCTTCGCTCTTTTAAAATCCGCTCTGCTCTGTTTAAGATATATTACGAATGTTTATGTACTATGTTAGAAATCTAATAGTTTCTTAGTTGAAATCATGTAGTAACTAATAACTTTATTATATTTTGAAGTTTGAAAGGCCTTTTGCATTAAGCCCCTAAGATGATTAACAAATCAAAATTATCTTCAGCAAAATTAGTATATAGAAAATTTTAAATTTCACCCTATATTAGACTAATATTAGAGAGATGTGCCATATTTTTTTCCATATTTCAATACTTTTATATGGTTTAACTACTTTATATGAAAAAACAAACACAGTTTCCACCCTGGATTAGACTAATATTAGAGCAATGTACCATATTGTTTGTCGGATTCGTTATTTTATATGGTTAGTTTATAATAATTATTTAATACATAACATGATATTAAAATGTTCATCCGATCTTGTTGATGACCCCTCAAAAATGGCAATAGTTATGTGTGGGTTTTTTAAATCACGGATCGAGTGCAGAGTTGTTAGACTTAGACAATTTTTATAAATTTTATAATATCATATAATTGTGTCTTAGAAATATGAAGTTATAGTATAGAAAGTAATACATGAACATATAATACCATCAGAAATAATTTATTTAGAATGAGTTGTATACTTAGAAAACCTCTTCTATTCGATTCATCTGTTGACAATACACTATGTGCGTGGAAGGTGGGAAATTATATATGTAGGCATGATCATGTATGTATGACATGGAAGACATAGTGGTATTTGAGGCAGACCATGAACTTTTGTAAGGATTGAGAAGATTGGCCACTCACATGCGCATTGAAGAGCTCTAGTTAGGACTGTAAACGTATCTAGATAAAATTCAGATTCACTTCGAATTTTTATATGGTTGGACAAATATTACCCATTTAACAAGTATCTTATGAAGCGGATATAATATATATATAATATCGGATCATAAACGGAGTGGACACGGAAGTAGTTGCTCCGCTCTTTTAAGATCCACTATGTTATGTTTAAGATATATTATGAATGTTTATGTACTATATATGTTAGAAATCTTAATGGTACTTAGTTGAAATCATGTAGTAAATAGTAACTTTAATCTATTTTGAAGTTTGAAAGGCTTTTTGCATTGAGCTCCTAAGATGATTAACAAATCAAGATTATCTGTAAATTAGTATATAGATAAATTTAAATTTCACCCTATATTAAGTTAATATTAGAGAGATGTGCCATATTTTTTTCCATATTTCAATACTTTTATATGGTTTAACTACTTTATATGAAAAAACAAACACAGTTTCCACCCTGGATTAGACTAATATTAGAGCAATGTACCATATTGTTTGTCGGATTCGTTATTTTATATGGTTAGTTTATAATAATTATTTAATACATAACATGATATTAAAATGTTCATCCGATCTTGTTGATGACCCCTCAAAAATGGCAATAGTTATGTGTGGGTTTTTTAAATCACGGATCGAGTGCAGATTTGTTAGACTTAGACAATTTTTAAAATTTTATAATATCATATAATGTGTCTTAGAAATATGAAGTTATAGCATAGAAAGCAATGCATGAACATATAATACCACCAGAAATCTTTTATTTAGAATGAGTTGTATACTTAGAAAATATCTTCTATTCGATTCATCTGTTGACAATACACTATGTGCGTGAAAGGTGGGAAATTATGTAGGTATGATCATGTATGTATGACATGGGAGACATAGTGGTATTTGAGGCAGGCCATGAACTTATGTAAGGATTGTGAAGATTGGCCACTCACATGCGCATTGAAGAGCTCTAGTTAGGACCGTAAATGTATCTAGATAAAATTCAGATTCACTTCGGATTCTTATATGGTTAGGCAAATATTACCCATTTAACAAGTATCTTATGAAGCGGATATAAGATACATATAATATCTGGATCATAAACGGAGTGGACACGGAAGTAGTTGCTCCGCTCTTTTTAGATCCGCTATGCTCTGTTTAAGATATATTATGAATGTTTATGTACTATGTTAGAAATCTTAATGATTCCTTAGTTGAAATCATGTAGTAACTAGTAACTTTAATCTATTTTGAAGTTTGAAAGGTTTTTTGCATTGAGCTCCTAAGATGATTAACAAATCAAGATTATCTGCAAATTAGTATATAGATAAATTTAAATTTCACCCTATATTAAGTTAATATTAGAGAGATGTGCCATATTTTTTTCCATATTTCTAATACTTTTATATGGTTTTAACTAGTTCATATGAAAAAAAAAACATAGTTTCCACCCTAGATTAGACTAATATTAAAGCAATGTACCATAAATTTTTTGCCATGTTTGCATTTTTTATATGGTTAGTTTATAATATTAAATAATACATAACATGATATTAAAACACCCATCGAATTTTGTTGATGACCCCTCAGAAAATGGCGATAAGTATGGTGGGTTTCTTAAATCACGGATCGAGTGCAAAGTTGTTTAGACTTAGATACTTTTTTTAAATTTTATAATATCATATAATTGTGTATTAGAAATATGAAGTTATAGCATAGAAAATAATGCATGAACATATAATACCATCACAAATATTTTATTTAGGATGAGTTATGTACTTGGAAAACCTCTGCTATTCAATTCATCTGTTGACAATATATTGTGTGGGTGGAAGGTGGAAAATTATGTAAGAATGATCATGTATGTATGACATAGGAAACATAGTGGTATTTAAGGCAGGCCATAAACTTATGTAAGGATCACGAAGATTGGACACTCACCATGTACATTGAAGAGCTCTAGTTAGGACTATAAACGGATCCAGATAAAATTTGAATTCGCTTCGAATTCTTATCTAGTTAGACAAATATTACCAATTTAACTAGTATATGACGAAGTGGATATCAAATACAGATAATATCTAGACCATAAATGGAGCAGACATAGAAGTAGTTGCTATGCTCTTTAAGATTTGCTTTGCTCTGTTTAAAATATATTTATGAATG